>JAJOOS010029643.1:0-16792 GCA_029582725.1 Solanum chiquidenum | reverse complement strand
GTTTGAATGTGTGGATGTAAATAAGTTTTTTATTCCGCACTATTTTCATTATTGAATGCAATGAATGACTATGTGGCTTGTATAAGACCCCTTCGGGGTCGAATACGCCATGTTACGACTAGGGGGTACTCTCGGGTCGTGACACTTAAGTTCTTCCCGAGAATTGAATTTTCAAGATCAAGTCATGGTATACTTATGACTCAAAGAAAATATGCTCTAGAATTGGTGTCTGAATCAGGACTAGGGGAGCCAAACCCGCCTATACACCATTAGAGATGAATCAGAAACTTACCTCTGTTCAATATGATGAACATATCAAGCATGCACAAACTGGAAATGATAGTCTACTTACAAGTCCTACAAAGTACCAAAGGCTAGTAGGCAGGTTACTTTATCTTACTATGACAAGACCTGATCTTACCTTTGGTACTTTGTAGGACTTGTAAGTAGGCTATCATTTCCAACTTTTGCATACTTGATATGTTCATCATATTGAAAAACGGTAAGTTTTTGATTCATCTCAAATGGTGTACATGCTGGTTTGGTGGTATCAGAGCCCCCGATCTTAAGGGCTTTCTTTGCTCTGTGAAGCATCCAGATTCATCAGTTGTTAAAGGTGAATCAAAATGAGACATCTCCAATTCAAGGAAATGGCAGTTGATGGAGATCCATCGGCAAGCACTGGGAATGGCACTTCAAGTTCCACTATGTTTCCGATGATCAATCACAATCATCCACTTTTTCTTCAACATACTGAAATTCCAAGTAGTTCTCTCATCTCCTTACAATTGACTAGATCAGAGAACTATGCTATATGGAGTAGATCATTTAGAATTGGCTTAGTAGGTCGCAGTAAACTAGGATTTGTTGATGACAAATTTCCTAAGTCTCTCTTTGAACCTGCATTACATGATCTGTGGGAGAAGTATAATGATGTAGTATGGAGTTGGATTATGAATGTTGTTAGGCCTGGGCTCCTTAGCTCTGTTGTGTATGCTTCTGATGCATTAAATGTTTAGTTAGATCTAAGAGAAAGCTTTGATACAGTGAATGGCTCTAGAATCTTTCAACTGCATCAAAAGATCCACACTTTAGTTCAGGGTACACTGCCAATTGCTGAGTAACACTCGAGACTGAGGGATCTCTGGGATGCGTATAATGCTCTCATGCCTTGTCCTAGTTGTTCATGTCCTTAATCAAAGAAATTTGGTGAGCATTGTGACTATCAGAGGTTGTTACAGTTTCTCATGGGGTTAAATGAGTCCTATTCTCCTCCGATGAGTTAGATCCTCATGATGAGTTCTATTCCTACCCTCAACAAAGCCTATTCTCTTCTAATTGATCAAGAGAGTCAAAGGAACTTAGTGAGTTCTTCAAGTTTAGGAGTAATAAATGGCTATACTTTATACTCTCACAAAAATAGCACTTACAACACTGGTGCTAGTACATCAAAAGGACCTGGTGCTTATGTTGGTCATAGTGTCAATAGCTTTGGCTCTTCAAGTAATTGTTATAATGAAGGTAATAACCCTGGTTCTGTAGGAGGAGGAGGAGGAGGATATAATGCTAACAACAATACCTCTGGAGCTAGTTACAAAACTAGGAAGAACCTTTTTAAATGTGAACATTGAGGTTGTAATGGTCACTCAAAGAACCAGTGTTACAAAATTATTGGTTATCCAGTAGATTTTTAGTCTAAGAGAAAGCCCATGTATGCTAATCAAGTTGACCTTGGTCAAGAGGTTAGAGGTACTAATAATCAGAACACTACGGGTACAACTACAGGTTCACATCCTGGTGCTTTCTTCACTCAGGATCAATATCATCAGATACTGCAACTGTTGTCCAAACCTGGTGGTGATAATGCAGTGGAGCATTCTGCCAATGTAGCATCTATAACCAATACAAGTAGCTCCCCTAAAGCTTTCTCTTGTACTTATGAAGGTAGTAAATGAATAATAGGTAATGGAGCAACACATCACATTACATCTACACTAGAGAGTTACAAAAAGATTCTTTGTCACAATTGTGGATGACTTCAGTAGGTACACATGGATTTTTTTTATTACCTCTAAATCTGACACTGTGGTTGTACTTAAACATTTTCTCAAGAATGTGCAGAACCTATTTCCTTCTAATGTTAAAATATTAAGGACTGATAATGGTGGTGAGTTCTTTAACACTGAGGTACCATGCTTACTAAGTGATATGGGCATCACTCATCAGAGCATTTGTGTATATACCTCTCAGCAGAATGGCATTGCTAAGGGAAAACATAGAACCATTTTGAATATGGCCAGGTGATGAGTCCACAAATTGGACTCATTTAGGGCTATATTTTAATAGAATTAGTGTCCTCAAATGCATATTTTGTCTCAATAACTGATGTAAACCCTTAAGTTTAAGGTATTTGGAGTTTGAGCAAAACATGGACACTACTTGGAAAGAAGGAACAAGGCGTCTGAAAAGAACGAAGAAATGAAGGCCTGAAGATCGCCGAGCCTTGTTGGCGAGTCGCCGATCGGCCTGGAGATCACCTTTTATTCCAGTGTGCTGATCCCTAAAGGAGAAGGTCAAGTCCATGATGAAAAGGAGCAGTCGGCGCGTCGCCGAGCAGTTCCGTAAAATAGTACTTCTATCGCTCAATGCCTCAAAATGCAAGAATGTTAAAGGCAAAAGTAGGAGGGCGATTCTAAGGGTCCTCTGCAGCATAAATTTTCAAACACTATAAATACTTGTTTAAATCTCTAGCTTAGTATCACTTCTATTATTGGAACTTTTTACAGTTTTTGAGAGAGTTAAGTTTTAGAGGGTTTTGGAGACTTTGTTCTAAGACCTTGAAGATTCAAAGGGTTTCAACTCCAAGAAATTAGAAGTGGGTCTCGAAGATTCTTCACTCTTGACGTGTTTTAAGACTTAATTCTTCATACCCAGTTGATGGAAATTGATATTGGTATAAATTTTTATCTATTTTACATGTCTAGCTAAAACCTCAATTCGTGTGATTTTATGAATATGGGTTAAATTATCTGTTGGGTCTTGGTTGTTGATAGTTTATTTGTTGTTTAAATGTGATTTCATGTAGTAGTTGTGTATGAACTTAATGGGATTGTAGTTGCAAATACGATTTCATCTTAGTGTTTTTGGCTTGCTCGAGAGAGAGGTCATAAAACTAAGACTACTAAATTAATAGCCGGTGGTATTGGGTCGACATGGGTTCAGCTTGAGAGAGTGAATCCTAGTCCTTCTCCCACACATTCCACTCGAGAGAGTGAATGGGCTGAGGCGGAGGTTGTGCTTAATGCGGTAACTCGGTGTTCGAGAGAAACCAAGTTGATTTGGGGTAAGTTGCTCGAGAGAGAATTTACCCCCACTATAGTCTAGCCTAGTCACAAATGTTCAACAATTTACTATCAAAAGCATGCACCCAATAGTCTAGTTTATCCCATATTCATATCACATCCCAAGAATCCCGTCTCCCTATCTCGTTTCCTTACATTTTTGTCGTTTTTGTTGATTAGTTAATACAAACCCCCATTGATAATTGACGCTTGCGTCACCCCTTAGATTTATTATGTTTGTATTCGATAATGTTTATAGCTATGATTGATTAGAACTTAATTTTACTTTTCTATTAATTCTCGAAATCACTCCCTGTGGGAACAATCCCAACCCTTGGTTGGGTTATATCACTACACGTGATCGTTGGCACTTGAACCGAAATAGTGTCCTGATACGTGAAATCACCAGGGCATTAAGGTTTCAAGCTTCCATTCCTCTTAGATATTAGGGTAAGTGTGTGTCTAAAGCAGTGTACATTCTTAATAGGCTTCCATCCAAAGTACTTGTTCACAGAATTCCATATGAAAAGCTAGCTCAAAGGAAGGAGGATTGTCCAAGCCTTATAAGGAGTTCACCCATCTCATTAACCATCAATATAGGACTTTTGTCATTCTTTAAAATGATATAGTTTATAACTTTATATGCTCAAACAAGAAATAGCAATACAATTGACACGAATTTTCTGAACAGGATTAAGACAATCTCATAATTGAGATAATATTTCATTGCCACAATAATCAATAAAAACGTGATGCACTTGTTCTACTGACAAGCCAATATATGACGCGCAATACTTGTGGACAAACTCTTACGGATTGTTTGGTACAAAGATTAATAATGCACGAATTACTAATTAAGGAATATTTCTTATGAGGTGTTTGGTTCATTACTTTCCACCTCATCTTGTGTTTGAATTAAAACTCTACAAAAATCTTCTTTCCAATTATATATTTAAATTATTATGACATTTTTTTTTCTTGTAATTGGGTCAAGGTAGATAATTAGAAAACCACACATATATCAACAAATAATACATTTAATTAAGATCACAAATAGGGGTGTCAAATATGAGTCCAACTATAGATAACTTGCCCAATCCATTCAGAATTTTTAGGGTTGGACTCAAGATAATTTGAATTTGGTTTAATTTTAACTCATTTAAGCCTTAACCCATTTTAAGAGAATCATCAATTGAGCTCAATTTAATCTCCAATTTCAACTCGTTTTAAAACTCTTTATTTGTACTGATGTAATGTATGTTTCTATAATGAAGGTATTGAGTCCAACTATTTTATATCTTTAGTATTTATCTATCCATTTGTAACTCTTTTAATTTTTTCTTGAGTTGAAATTCAAAATTGTGGTTATAAAAGTTAAATATCAATATATTAAAATTATTGAGATTAAGCGGGTCAAATTGGGAGGGTCAAGAACTAACCCGTTTTAAGCTTATTTGAGCCCAAAGTAAACTTGGGCGAGTCAGAACTCAACCCAATTTCTATTTCAACTCATTTTAATATCTCCAATTTCAACACAACCCGATCATTTGACACCCCTAAATTCACAAACATCATATGTTGCTATATTTGTCTTTTCAATTAGAAAATGTTAAACAACTCCCATTTCAAATATCGTATTGATTTATATTAAATTTATTTAGCAACAAACAACTCTCTCTAAATAATAAATTTGTAAGCTAATTTAAATAAATTTACTAGTACAAATATAAATCATAAAATCAAGAAAATAAGCAAAATGATTAAAAGGATTTAAGGGGTATTTTTGTATTTACATATATCAATCTACGATATTAAATCCTATGTATTTTTATTCCTATCAAACATAATATTAAATAATATCGTACATAATATATGAATTATTTCTCTTAATACTCCCTACCAAACCACCCCTCACAGTGACCCATTGAGGCATACCCCATAGTTAGACCACAAAATATGATTCATAATTATTTTGGCAACATATGCTTACATTTTTCATAAATTGATTTCAAAGATTGCCATTTGACTATTTGTGTTAGACCTATGACATCAAATAGACTCGTTTAGTTGGAAATTAGTTATCCCATGATTAACTATTTTGGGACTAGTTATTCTGGGATAACTTATCCCATCATGTGTACGGGATAACTTATCTCATCACTATGCTATAAATGGTGGGATAAGTTATCCAAAATATGTCAACCAAACAAGATATCTAAATTTTATCCCAAGACTATTTATTTTTATCCCTCACACCAAACGAGCCCTTAAAGAATAATTCATAAGATATTTTATAAAATTAATAAGACTAGTTTATAGATTACAATTTCATATTGATTCGTTCGAGCATTCTCATATTTGATAAAAATTATAATTAAATGCATTTTTCATATTTGATCAGATTACTTTCCTATCTACTTATTATTTATTTTGTCTTAAATTATCTATTTTTTTCACATGTTTTTTTATGAAAATATTAATTAGAAGAGTTTTTTATTAGTATTAAAATATACTCCCTTTTTATTAAATATTTACTTTATTTATACGTCATCGTGAAGTGTTTGTAGTATTGAGGAACAAAAGTACTACGTAAAACCTCACTAAATTAATATAGGTGAGACCATAAAATATTATTATTTTATAGATCTATTTTGTTAATTTAAAAAGTATTGTGAGATTAAATAAAGGTTAAATTTGATTACATCAAAATCATTATATCTTACTAATTTATATATCATATTTATTAAATTTACATATAAAAAAAAACTATTATACGTAAAGTATAATGAATACATCAATATTGATGATGAAGTTGAAGACGACACAATACAATTGGAATTAGTTGCACGTAAAGAAACATTTATCATGTTTATAACTCTTCACAATTTTATGATGCAACTCAAAGACAATACCCAAACTTTTTGATGCTATAAGAAAAGTTAGAGATGAGCTTCAACTATATTTAAATTTTAACAAAAAATAAAATATAATAGAATCATATTTCACTTAATTGTCTCATATATATATATACTTTTAAAGAAATATTAATTTATAATATTAATGACACTATATATCTATATTTATATAAGGGTCTTCTAAAAATAAATTTCTTATTATTTTATCGAAATTGATGATATTTTCTATTGGCTCAAGTTATAAACGGAGGAAAATATTATGTTAATTTAGTGAGGTTTTACTAATAAATAAATAATTTGAAACAGCTTATTTAACAGTGAGGGCAGTATTTGGTCATCGTCGAGTTGAGAATAATGTCAAAGCGGGAGCGTGGAGTGAAGATGAAGAAGAAGAAGAAGAACCCCCTTCTTCATAATCCTTCAGGTAATCAAACTTCACTACTCACAAGTTTTTAAATTTCACTTTGAAATTGATTTTTTTTTTTGGCGAACGACGAACTAGGGCTTGATGCTAATCCAAGTTATGGAAAATTGTGACATTGTAGTAGAATTTATGCTAACAATAAGTTAGTAGGTGTGAGTACCTTGATGATGTTTTACATTTGTTGATTCCATAAGCAAAGGAGGTTAGATGTGATAAATTAACCTTTTTTACTTTGGGACTTGGGAAGGAAAATGAACTTGGTCTTCTACAACAACTTCTTTGATTTTATTGTTTGTATCAATCGAAGCAAGTACAAAAACCTTTCTCAAAGCAACTTATATTTGCATGTATGTTTTTAGTTTTTGGCAACACCAGCCATAGTAACCCTTTTAAGCAATATTTTGATGTTTTCCAGATCATTTTGGGTTTTTATGGTGTCAACTTCTATAGAAAAATGAGGGAGTCCTTTGTAGTATGCTTTATTTTTAGTATGAAATCACAGAGTTATTTCTTGGTTTGTTGTAGATTCTTCTGCACCTGGAATTGTGAATCATCAGCAAGCGGATATGCATTCTCCTGCAAATGAAAAGCTAAAAGGCATCCATGTACCTGGAGAAACACGAAATTTGTATCAAAACTACTCATTGTCTAAAAATGTTCCTCGACACCAAAAATCAAAGGAGGGACTGCAAACTTCTGGTACTACTAATATCCTGCAATCTTAGATATTGTTTTATCAGGTTGCTGACTTGTGTATCCTTATCTCGAACAATTATTGGAATAAGCATTTATCTGCACATTATTAACTTCATATTGTCTATTTGATTTGATGTAAAATTAAATTTTCTTCAAATTCAGATCAATACTTAAATAAGACCTATTTGATTTTAGTTTGGGACTAAAGGAGTTTATCTAATGAGGGTTAAATTACAATCTCTGGTGTAAGATTCTATGTATTTTCTGGGTAAGGTACATATCTAGTCCTTATAATTTCGTATTTGCACTTTTTCGCACCTATGAATTCTTGGCACATTAATACCTTGTATTGTCTGTTTGCTTGCTGCTGTCGTAGATTCACTGAGTTCTATCCTAATTAACAGAGAACTTCTGTTATATGCTTTTTTACATACGTACAAATCACCCAAGGACTGAGACATAACAGATCAAAACCATGGAACCAATGTATTAGATAACAAACCTCTTCTAAGATTAGAAGCTTCTGCACTGAAGGGGTGTTCGTTTGTAGGGGTGGGTGATATGGTAGGGTTTAGCTCTTTAATTGCTGTCAGAACAATGATTAAGCTACTGACCAATGATATTGTCCATTCTCACCTTGAAAGTCACATATCTGTTTAGTCAGTTTTTTCCAAATTAGGATTTGTGGGGGTGGGAAACAGCATTGAGTTTTTATATAGGAGTATCTTACTTTAAAAGAACAAGAAAGAAGACAGGATTTAAGGATGAACAGGAACTAACTTCTTTTTTGTACTCAGTACTATTCCCTGGATGCATATTGAATGAAATCTAACTTTACCTGATCAAAGAAAAAGTGAGTGAGAAGGAACAATCTCGCTTCCCCCTCCCAGAAAATGGAAATACATTGTGCTAGTTATTTCAAAGTTGCAAAGCTGATTGCTCAATTTTTCACCACAGCGACTGATCAGGAAAGGAGTCATACAGAACTCCCAAGTTGGTCCCAGTTCAGACCACGATCACGTCCATCAACACAAAAAAGTAAGGTGACAGCTGATACAACCCATTCTGAAGTCATCCCACAGCAAGCTTCTTGTTGTTCGCAGTCCAAACCACAACCACATTCACGAAAAAGAACGAAAAGTAAGATAACAGCTAATACAACAGATTCTGAAGTTATCCCACAGCAAGCTTCTTGTTGTTTGCAGTCCAAACCACGACTACATTCACGAAAAAGAACGAAAAATAAGATAACAGCTAATACTACGGATTCTGAAGCTATCCCACAGCAACCTTCTTGTTGTTCGCAGATCAAACCACGACCACATTCACGAAAAAGATCAAAAAGTAAGATAACAGCTGATTCAACGGATTCTGAGGTTATCCCACAGCGTGCTTCTCGTTATCATGGTCAATCAAGAAGGAACAACAGTCAAAAGGGGTTAGGATCATCGAAATTTGAGATTTACTTGGAGTAAGTTTTTATTGCTTTATCCTTTTCCTGTAAAACGTCGTATTCTAATGCAATTTGATTGGGGTGAGGAAAGGTTGGTGGAGCGTAAGTAAAACTGGAAGTTAAAAAGGTAATTCCTTGTTTGGTAAGGAAGTAAAAGATAAAGAGAAGTAAATGTAGAGAGGTCAGTGAAGGGGAGCCTTGGAGCAATGGTAAAGTTGTCTCTGTGTGACCTATATAGGTCACGGTTCGAGTCATAAAAATCAACCATTGATGCATCACGGTAGGCTACCTACATCACACCCTTAGGGTGTGGCCCTTCCACGTACCCTGCGTGAGCGCAGGATGCTTCTTGTATTGGGCTGTGCTAAATGTAGAGAGGTCAGTACCCCTCCAAATAAGCTTTTTTAGCCCCTCCAAGATTTGACAGAAAGGAGGAAGCATAGTTACTTCATTTCCATCTGTTTCAAACAGCCCGAGGTAAATGATGATTACTACCAATGGAACTTTCTCTCCTTTGCTATCTCCTCCTCTTTATAGAACCAAACAGAGTTAAGAACACCGATATTTATCACTCTCTTTTTTGGGTAACACTGTAAAATTACCATTAACAACCAAGAACAAATACAAGCTAAGAGCACCTCGCCCATCACCAGTGGTGATGATCCTCAGGCCTCAGAAAAACAGATAACTAGTTACAAAATTTTTGCCAAAAATTCCTACTCCTATGAGCACGCTTTGAATGCTTTAAAAACTCTATCCTGTTTACAGTTTCCAGTTTGATTTGCTCCAGAAC
This sequence comes from Solanum chiquidenum, assembly GCA_029582725.1. Taxonomy (NCBI): domain Eukaryota; kingdom Viridiplantae; phylum Streptophyta; class Magnoliopsida; order Solanales; family Solanaceae; genus Solanum; species Solanum chiquidenum. The sequence goes on along the minus strand of JAJOOS010029643.1, from coordinate 7,170 downwards.
ATCACTTCTTAGTACATCAACTCCTTAGTATAATCTCCAGTTTCTTGCCCTCCAAGTGTGATATAATAATCCTCCCATAATAGCTGCCACAATTTGCTTCTTGAATTTCTTCCAATGCCTTCTCATGATCATCTCCATAATAATCCTCCCATAATAGCTGCCACAATTTGCTTCTTGAATTTCTTCCAATGCCTTCTCATGATCATCTCCATAACCTGTTTGATTTCTCCAGATGGTAGAACAATGGCAAACCATTGGAGTACTTCATGTCTTGCTAATCTGAACCAGAGGCAGTCCTTGAACAAATGTTGGCTAGTTTCCACATCTTGTGTATCACACAAGCAACATTACAATCTTCAACATATTTATAAATATGAGCTAGTCTTCCTTTAGTTAGCAGCCTTTGATGCTCATCAAGCCACATAATACATCTATGCTTGGGAGAAGAGACACTATTCCAGACAAGCTCAGCAACATCCCACTTCACCTGATCCCCAGCTAGTGCAATGTAGCTCCTAGATATAGAGTAAGTTCCTTTTGCAGTGAGGTTGTAACATCCCTGAGCATACCACTCTCTCATTCTGTTTTCCAGTGAATTCAATTTTCTCCAATACCAGCTACAATCCAAGGGAGCCTGTGATTCCAGATATTGATATCTGTCCTAAAGTAGATTCTATGTACCCATTTTACCCATAGCGAGTCTTCCTTTAAAGCAAGCTGCCAGATCAGTTTCCCCACTGAAGCTACATTCCAATTCCTACACCCCTTAATGTTAAGACCTCCATATTTCTTTGGTACACAAACTCTTATCACTTTTTTTGTAAGCCTAACTTTTGGTGGTTTATATAGGAGCATATGGAAATTGCATCCGGAAGATAGGAGAAACACATTTACGTACCTTGACAGCTTGTGGTTCTCCTTGTACTCAGAACGTTCTCACAAAGCTAAGGTGTTGAACTGGATTGCGAAAAAGAAGATATTCTCAAAAGAGTATGTTTTTGTTCCCATTGTTCTCTGGTAAGTATTTCTTCATATGTACTAGATGTATGATGCAGAATTAGATATGTCTCTGACTGAATCCCCACATTGCCAGGGGTCACTGGAGTCTCCTGATCTTTTGTCACCTTGGTGAAAGTTTACAATCTAAAGAAAGAAGTCCTTGTATGTTGTTGCTTGATTCTTTGCACATGGCGAACCCTGAGAGATTTGACCCTGGGATCAGAAAGTATATTTTTTTCTCAGCCTAATGTCCCATTCTGGGCTTACTTTGAAATGATACCATTAAGATAGCAGTGTTCCTGTTGCAGATTTGTTGTAGACCTATTCAAGGCAGAACAGAGGCCAGAAACAAAGGACCAGATCATGAAAATCCCTCTAATGATTCCAAAGGTGATAATATGTTGTCTCTGTCGTCTAATCTCAGTCCTTTTGCGATGCTTGCTCATATAAAAAGTTTCAGGTTCCGCAGCAGAGAAATGATGAAGACTGTGGCAATTTTGTTTTGTACTATATAAACCTCTTCTTAGAGAGTGCTCCAGAAAATTTCAGCATTTCAAAGGGCTACCCATACTTCGTGAGTTCCTCTCTCTGATACTTTGATACCAGTTCTATACCTTTTACATATCAAGAAATTGTGTAATCCTCATTATAATGGGATGTTTTTTGCAATTTGGTGCTGTTTCATAGATGACAGAATACTGGTTTACTCCTGAACGGTTGGAATGTTTTCTCCAAAAAGTGCAATCTACTTGTGGAAGTACTTATGATTCTGATGAATGCCTCCTAGATGACGGAGATGTAGTGTGTATAGACCCCTAGCTAGCTTTGCCAGTGACATAGCATTTGTGCAGGATTTTAAGGCTTTATTTGGTTTAGGTTTTGGACTATGGTGGTTGATTAAGGCTTACTCCATGTCTCAAATTGATGTTTACTTTGTATTTTTGTTAATCATGGTCGGCAAGGTGTAAATATACATGCTTTTTTTTAAAATTGCTTTTTTACACAATAATTTTATTAGGAATCCGTGTTAAATGATGACCTTTTATCAAGGGTGTTCATTATCAAGATTGTTATGCAATGAATCTGAATTAATAATGCAGAGATTATAGATGTAGAAATTAACTAATTTAAAAACATTGTTGCCCTTGAAGACTTTTACCATGTTCAAAGCTAGCACACGTACGTTCTTATCCCACTTCAATAAGATGATACGTAACTACTTGTAGTGAGTCAACTGGCCATAAGTCATGTGCAATATTTTAAACTTAAAATAAAACACAATGGAGATAAAAATTTCTTATACTCAAATGTACTACATTATACACTTGAAAAACAGAAAACGCAATTAAGATTTAAAAACATAAATCTGCATATTATCAAGTGAGACCTTTTAACATAGGAAACACAAAATTAAAGCAGCAACTCAAACTTCCACCCAGAATTTTGTAGTACATGCAATTTAAATAATAACTTAAACATAACTGTCGATCAATGACTTCCTCATCTCATCAACAATAGCAGTAGGTTGAGCCTCTCTCAGCTTGAAAACACTTTCAATAACAGATAGCTCTGTTGCAGTAGTGTCTGAGCCAGTAAATGCTGTCCAGTCATTGACAGTCAATCCAGCACCAATCACTTCACTACCGCGGTTCACTGTTCCTGCAACCAGAGGAACCTGAAGAAGAGTTGAAAGCTCATCCAAGTCTTCAATGGACGTATGAGGATGTACCTGCTCCAAAAAGAAGTCTTGGTGAAATGAGGCAACGGAACAACATATTTCTATTTTAGCTCCAACACCTGTAACAAGTTGTAGTTATCACATGGTGAAAACGGTACCCAATGTTTACATAAGTGACAAACTGGTGTGACAATGCACATAATTAACTGAATGATTAAGTGATAATAGTATTGTGAAAACACTTCTTATGCATTTGTGTGTATGCATTTGGATTGTTCCTCCCATCCCCCGGTTCCCTCCATTTAAGATTGCCTACTTACCAAACCTCCTGTGTTTGAGATAGCACAATAGCTGCCAACAAGAATATTCCCTGCTATTGTTTGCCTGAAAACTTCCACACCAAGGACATCAGCAATCATCTCTTCGGTTTCCTGACAAAAATAACATTTGACAATCTTAGGTCACAGAACCCAATTAATCAAATGATGAGAAGAGCACTTGCAACTAGTTGAGGTAAAAACAATAGGATTAGAACGCGAAAAGTAAAGGATGAGGGCACTAATATGAGGAGCATAAACACTTGACCTAGGAGTAAAATAAACAAAGTTGAGCAAAATATAAGGCAGAGAACTTCTACAGACATTGTAGCATTATACTGCATTAGTAGAGACTATAATCTGTGAAGAACTTTTCACCCATTACACATTCCTGAACATTGGAACAACACACTAATGCAATACTCTATGACAAGGATTAACTTGTTTAATCTCACGAGTTATTGAGTTCTCTATATAAGACAAACTATAGACGAGATGCCGACCATGTGTATCCAAAAATACACAATAATTGGCTTATGCCTCGACATTAATAAACAGGGAGGGAAATAAGCATCAGAGATCTACACAATATCATTCCAATTTGCAGCAAAAAGTAGCCAAACAGATTAATTACCTTGTCAAGATCCGTATGTGTCAGAGCAACATGATCATTGCAAACTATGCAGTTGCCCAGGGCAGATAATCGCTCATCAATGCGCTGGACCACAACTCCATCTGGCAGACTGTTCCTCAAGTGCTGAAGTTCTACCAGCAGAAACATAAATAAAAAGGCAGAACCAAAGTCAAAGATGTGAGCAGATAGGAGTCAATTCAGCTTTAGTGAGGGAAGAATTTAAATATTTCACGCAAAACTTCTGTCACACTGAATGAGCATGGGATATCGAGTGATAATTAAGGACTAGTATGTTCAAGTTTTTTTGACGCATTCTCATTTTCACTATTGTTGTCAATCAATTGCTCCTACTACATAAATTAAAAGGAAATATAAAACCACAAATGCTACACAAGGAATTGTTATGCTTTTTGCCATATTTCATGGATTCAGAACTTCCATCAATTTAGGTGAGCCCTTGTTTTTTCTTTTGAAGGTCCAAACCCTTATTTTGTTGTAAAGACAATTACATATTGTCAAGTTTAACATAGGCAATAAAAATTGTTATCAAATTCTCCAATTTGAAATCAGTCAACCCAAACATGATCTAAGTTCATATGATAAACCTAATTGAAAAACAAATAAGTCAAGAAAGGTGGTACATACTACATACACAAGGACAAAAAAATATAGGTAATACATATGTAGGGATCAAGTATAACAGATGATTAAACCACCAAAATTATCTCTAAGACTTATCATCATAACAAACAACGGTATAACACACCCAGGAGCCCCAAGGGTGTGGCCATGAAGTGGGTGTGAACCTCTGATACCAGGGTTCATACCACAGAAGAGATAAAACATAAGTACCTGATGGAATACCAGGATAGCATTGTAAATTAAAAATAACACGATGCACATAAACATGGATTTCTACATATTGAATACTAGTCCAGTTACAGATCTCTATCTCAAAGATTTACAAGTGCAAAACTTGTTGAAATTACTGTTAATCACATTATCGCAGATAAGAAAGATATTTCTAGAGCATGGAGAAGAGAAGACCATTTTTGTAGATAAGAAAGATATTATTACCTTGATCTGTAGTAGTGTGAGGCAAGAGAAGACCATTTTTGTTTCCTGCACAAAGTCAGAGAAGTGAAATTAGTTAACCAATAGAGATCACTGAGAAACTAGACATTAAATTTCCAAGATAGCCAGAGTTGTTGTCAAGTACCAGCACAGAGTCTTCCAATTATCCTCGTTCCTCCAATAGAGGTTTTGATCACTGGGATAATGCCTGATAGCTCGGACTCAAATGTGCTGGAAAAAATATACAGATCACATCATTTTCGCTGAGTTGAGAATCCGAAAACTAGATTATAACAATGTGGTACAACTTTTATTTTTGTGCCTAGACATTGGAGTCAATTTTAAAGTTGCTAAATAGTGAACCGAGGAAAACACTATCCTTTTCCCACTTTCTTGATTGTCGTTTCCCATATTCCTAGCTCACGTACTTATTCAATCTTTATTTCTGATTTCCTTGTTCTCATCTTGGAAATTCTGAATGCTTAGCTCCAATGTTTCTTTTTCAAATCTTTTAGTTTCAAACTAAATAACTTTCCAATATTACCAAATACTATTAAGAAACAGGTGACTCGAAGATTGAAAAAACAAACCTGTAGAAGTTTTCAGAACCCCCAATAGCTACCAAGCAATATGCATTGGTCAGCTTTGAGAAAACTCCAATTTCACATGAATTTTCAAATTGAAGCCCTGCAATTATGTAAAAATCATTAGAAAAATAACTTAACAAAGTTAATATCCAATTTGGCAATTGACTAATTACTCACTAGTTGCCATTGCTTGTAAAAAACAGAATTGCTTGGAGCTTGAAAGATCTGTCAATAGCCAAAAATGACACAAATATTAACAAAGGAAGATAACTACAGAGAATTCTACACTAATATGATGTTCAATTAATAGACTCTACCCTCAATACTAAACTAGCTGGATTCAACTTTATGAATCCTCTATATCCATTCAGCTGTGTATTTACTTGAGATGAAAAGTATGCAATGGAAAGTTCTCTAAATGCTAGTTTCGAATAAAAAAATCATTCGAAATTTAGGTGCCAAGAACTAAATAAAATTTTAATCTTTGAACTTAATCTTTTCTTTGTTTTTTTATTTCCTTCATTCGAAAAATACTCAATAACACTAATAAACAGACACCAAATTCATCTAATTAAGAAACAGAAAATGGAACTAAATAAAATCTTCATCTTTTCTTTTGTTTTCGGTTTCATTCAAAAAATTACCAGACAACAAGATAAAGATAATCTAATTAATAACCAGAAATCTAGAACTAAATAAAAATTTCATCTTTGAACTCTTTTTTTCTTCATTTTCATTTAGAAAAATTACCAGACAACAAACGAAAAATAATCAGAAAACAATTCAGGAGAGATTATAAGAAGACAAATTAAACTTGATACATCCAATAGGACAAAACCAAAAAGTTGAAACCCTATACTCTACCGCTAAATAAATCATGATTAGGGTTTTGCGTCGTGAAAAACAGGAAGGCAGAGAGAGAAAGAGAGGAACTTTACGATTGAATTTGGGCGAAAAAAGATATTTTGAGGAACTCGGCGGCTGAAAAGGTTAGTGGTGAACGTTTGCAGCGATTTGATTATTGGAGAGAGAGAGAGAAATAAATAGAGAAAGTTGGGCCTGGGATTTGGTTATATAGTCCAAATGCTAAAAAGGATTTGGGCCTGGTTTTACTTGAACCCCAAGTATATTTGCTAACCAAGAAAAGTGAGTGATACATACATGTGAAAAAACACTTCCTATCCACTCCAAACACAAGCAGCCAAAAACAAAAGTAATCTTTCTACTCTTACAAAGTAATGACTTAGGGTGTGTTTGGTATGAAGGAAAATATTTTTCTATGTTTGGTTGAGTTAAAAGTTTTGAAAAATGTTTTCCAAATCAACTCATTTTCCTTAAATTTTAAAAAAATGACTTCCCTTCAAAAATTAATGAAAACATTTTCCAAAATTCTCCTTCAACTTCAAATTACAATATTTTTTGTTAGAAAAAAACAATTTAGTTTGTCTCTACCCTCAAACCACCCTCCCTCCAAAAAAATAATAATTTAAATCTTGTTTTAAAAAAATATTTTTAACTTCATTTTTTTTTACCCCACCATCACCCTTAACCCCCTACAAGCCCCCCCCCCCTCCCCCCCAAAAAATAAAATAAAAATTGTTTTTAAAAGATATTTTCAATGCCAGTTTTTTATTTTTTTACCCCACTCCACCCCACCCCATCCGAAAATAAAATTTAAGTTTGTTTTTAAAAAATATTTTCTACTCCAATTTTTTTATTTTTTCACCCCTACCCTCGACCCCCTCCCCCCCCCCTCCCGAAAAAAAGATTTTTTTTTAAAAAAAATTTCAACTTCAAAATTTTATTTTTCAGCCCTACCCTCGACCCCCGACTCCCCCAAAAATAATAATTTAAGTTTGCTTTTTAAGAAAAATTTCAAAT
>JAJOOS010029642.1:0-14863 GCA_029582725.1 Solanum chiquidenum | reverse complement strand
TGTATTTAAATTATTCATAGATAATGGAATAATTATTAGTAAGAAACAGATGGAACTATGCAAGAGCCTCATAAAATTTCTGGGAGTAGAAATTGGAAATGGAAGAATAAAACTACAACCACACATAGCCAAAAAGGTTTTAGAAATGCCAGATAAGTTAGACAATACTAAAGAGTTACAAAAAATTCTCGAAATACTAAATTATGCGAGGAATTTCATAAAAGACTTAGGAAAGGTGGCAGGGCCACTATATTCAAAAACAGGAATACATGGACAAAAGACTTTTAACACTGAAGACATAAAATTAGTCCAAAAATTAAAACAAATGGTTAAAAATATACCAGACCTATCCCTTCCACTAGAAACAAACTATCCAATAGTAGAGACAGATGGAAGTCTAGAAGGATGGGGAGCAGTATTAAAGACAAAAAGGAATAAATATGCGGAAAAGAAAGAAGAGAAGATATGCACTTATCAAAGTGGAAAGTACAAAGAAAAAGAAAACATGAGTAGTATAGACGCAGAGATATTAGCGGTTATATATGGCTTAAACAGTTTTAAACTATATATTATGAATAAACAGGAAATTCTAGTAAGAACTGACTGCGAAGCCATTGTAAAATTTCATCAGAAAATAGAAGGAAAAAGTAGTAGTAAAAGGAGATGGTTAAATTTCTTGGATGCGACATCTATTTACAACATATCCTTAGTTCATATAAAAGGAAAAGATAACTCTCTAGCAGATCAACTCAGCAGACTTATGAAAACTAATTATTTATTTTCAGAATGAATACAGGAGGAGATAAGGCGAGAGCCTCCAGTTCGAACAGCACTCAGAAAGATAAAGACTTATATTTGCAGACTTTATTGCGAAATACCCTATTTCAACCGCAGACAAGATTAGAAGAAGCAAGACTAAATACCCCGAGCATGGAAAGACTACATTTTGGAAAACAAAATTTAATCTTTTACCCTCCATCTAATCTAAGTTTCAGGGTAAAACCAGAGACAAAGATAGATAAACCTCAACGATGCCTACTCGACAACCTGTGGATAGCGTACAACAAAGTCCCAAGAGACAATAGTTATTTTATTTCAGTGTTAAATTCATTAAGCCATTATTTCACAGACAAAAATGAAGACAAAAAATTTAAATTCTATGTAGTCATTCATCAAAACTTGTTGTACTTGCTATTTATGTTGGTGACATAAACCTTATTGGAACTCCAATGGAGCTTCAAACGACAATTGATTATTTAAAGAACGAATTTGAGAAAAAAGATCTTGAAAGGACAAAATTATGTCTTGATTTGCAAATTGAGCATTTGACAGACCATATTTTTGTTCATCAATATGCCTGCACAGAAAAAGTATTTAAAAGATTTTGTATATATGAAGCGCATTCATTAAGTACACCGATGGTTGTTCGTTCACTTGATGTGAATAAAGATCCATTCCGGCCTCAAAAAAAGAACGAGGAAATCCTTGGTTCTGAAGTACCTACTAATGTATCTTGCCTATACTACAAGGCCTGATATAGTCTTTCCTGTTAATTTGTTAGCAAGGTATAGTTTTGCTCCTATTATGAGACATTGAAATGATATCAAACACATATTGTGATATCTTAAAGGGACAACTGATATGGATTTATTTTATTCTGACAATTGCAGTTTCAATCTTGTTGGTTATGCTGATGCAAGATAGTTGTTTGATCTACACAAAGCTCAATCTCAAACATGTTATGTGTGTTGTCATAACTTGGAGATCTACAAAGCAGTCTATCATAGCCACTTCCTCAAATCATGCGAATAATAGTTATTCATGAAGCAAGTAGAGAATGTGTGTGGAGGTCCATTATCTATCTCATTCGAGAAAAATGTGGCTTGGAGTGTGATAAAGTATCCACCATTTTATATGAAGATAATGCAACATGCATAGCACAACTAAAGGGAAGATTCATAAAAGGAGATAGAACAAAGCACATTTCGCCAAAGCTTTTCTACACACATGATCTCCAAAAGAATGATGATATAAATATGTGACAGACTCGTTCAAGTGACAATGTGGCTGACTTATTCACCAAGTCTCTACCAACTGCAATTTTCAAGAAGATGGTGTACAAGCTTGGAATGCGAAGGTTCAATTCTTTGAATAGATGTTCTCATTAGGGGGAATTAATACGCGTTGCACTCTTTTTCCCTTATATGGTTTTGTCCCACTGAGTTTTCCTTGTAAGGTTTTTAATGAGGCAGCCTAGATGCATATTATTAGATGTGTACTCTTTTCCATCACTAGAGGTTCTCTTTTTTTGAAGTTTTTTTAGTAAGGTTTTAACGAAGCACATTATCTATTAATTAGACATTCAAATGACAGTGTTATAATTATATTGAATGTTTATCTTTTAGAGAATATTTAGAAATCCCAACTTTACTTTAGGACCAAGACAATCAAATTTTATAAGTAGCATTTGAAAGTTACAAATGGACGAATTGAACCAAATTTGGATAGTCTAAAACAGGTTAAAGCACTAATTTAACTGCTTGTAACAAATTACTAACATCTTTTCTTCTCTGGGTTTATCTTACGTGCGATACTGTATGATTTTTCCCACAAACATATCACGTCGGCAAAACATATTTTTTAATAATAAGTGAGATTAGTAATCTGAAAATAAATTACAGATTTTACTTCAGGTAGAATATGCTAAAACTAAAAGGAGGAAAAAAACTATATAAAATTAATGTGTGATAAAAGCTTGTCAATCAGATCAATTATCACGGATGCGGCTTACTATGTATTGTTACCTGTAATTGACTTGTACGTTATTTTATAATATAAAATTCAAGATAATTGGAATTAAAATGCTGAAAAAGAAGTTGGATTAGCTTGAACATGCACCCTCAAAATTACAGAGGGGCAGAGCCGCAGCGCTAGTATACCACTTATGGGTTCGGCCGAACCTAATAAGGTCAAAATTCTATATTTATCTCGAGATCTCTGTTGAATATATACAAATTATTGATTAGAACCGATAATTTAAATGGACTAAAATTTGAACCCATTAACTTCGAATCAGCAATAAAAAATAGAGAGACAGAATGAAGAATCAATGCGGTTACCAATTTCAACCAAAGTTGTTACATCATGCGGTTAAAATCTGGGACAACAAGCAACGTTAACAATCAAGTTTTCCATAATCTAGTTCCAAATTCAATAAACTACATTATTAGGACTCAATTTATGCCACCCTCTAACGACTTGGACGAAACGAACAATCCAAGGAAATGTCACGTCCCTATCAATTTTAGCAAGAAAATTTTCTACCATGGCACTTGGTATACTTCTGAATTCAAATATTGCAGAGTATGCAGCTGAGATCCATGTTGTACGATGGACCAATAGAGACCTGATTCGATCTTTCTTCCAACAATAATGTCTAAAAAAAGGGTTATTCAATGGCTTAAATTATGCCACTTCCAACACATGAAAAAAGGGGTCAACTTTGACCACAACAAAACATTTGTATGTCTCCAGGAATGAAATGAGGATAAAATTGGGGTTTTATAGTCATACCCGTTGAACTTTATCTTCATCCACTCGTCTAACAAAAGGTAGCTTGTGCAATGGAACTTAGTGATTGTACAACATCAACTGTGTGGGTATCCATCATCGTATATGACGACATTTTAATCTTTATACAAGGAAAAAATAGTATGTTAACCGAGCTAACATGGTACTGAGTAACACTTAATACTACTCCTAACTAATTTTTCATTAGACGAGGAGTTTAAATCCTGTGATACAATTTTCTCGTCAGTCTAGTGTTCCCATTTTCTATTCATCAGCGTCTCGCCTGTCTGCTAAACCTTCTATCAATATTCAATTATCAAGAACCTGCCCCTAAAAGGGACAAAACAAATACACTGATTAACTAGGAAGAAATAGAGGAATTCCTTCATTTACCTTTTGTACCTAGAAATCTAGAAGGCATTTAAGATAGTCTTCATGAGACCTTGAGTAACTCGTGGAATGCCTCTTGGGGTATATCGACGGATCCCACTCGCTTCATTCGCTTCTTCCCTTCTTTCTGTTTCTCCAACAACTTCCTCTTTCTTGTAACATCACCACCATAACACTTTGCCAGAACATTTTTTCTCATAGCAGAAAGCCTGAAACAAGATATATAAATCAAACAGTACTACAACCGTTTATCTATGAAACTTTAACCCCAAAAAATTTTAATACTCTAAAAAAATATACATCGCATATAGAAGAAACAACATCGGGTGAACCACCTCATTTCTCCTCCTGCAAAATACAAAACCAGACAAGGGAAGGGAGCAAAAGCATGAACATGTATTCCAAAATTTCCCTGTTCCTAAAAACTTTTTTTTCCCCTATTATACTTAAAAAGGTTGTTGTCTACTATCAAAAAAGTGTTGCTTGCAGACCCTGAAAGAGAAGAAAAAGTTGAGACTGGGAACAAGGTGGAATAAGATTGTCAGTTATATCCCTAATCTAGTAAGCAATCAGCCAAAAACAGCTGTTCAACAGCATGTTTTTACATCAATGGTGGCCACTCGTTATAAATAATCACCACTGTTTTGTATAACAACAGAAATGTTATAGAAAAAAGCTGAAACAGTGAGTATAATGTAATAGTCTGCCAGATGTATGATATCGATGGAGAAATTAAACTTACGTCTCCCGGGCGATGACCTTAGATCCAATGGCAGCTTGTATAATAATTTCAAACATCTGCCTGCTCAACTATCTGTATTAGAACTGGAAGTAGCAATAAAACAAAATGAAACAGATAACAGGGCGAATAAGTCAACCTGTCTATAAACTTTTTAAGCTTCTCCACAAGTTCACGGCCAACACGTGGAGCTTTTGATTTGTGGACAATGGTTGCCATAGCATCAACTGGTTGGCCATTAAGGAGAATATCCAGCTTCACCAAATCCGAAGCCTGATATCTATCCCCAAAAAAAATAAAAAAATAAAAAAGAGGATGAAAGGAAAAGAGGAAGCAGCAAAATTGGATCAGAAGCACTTGCAACTAGAAAAAATTGTTGTGGAAAACTTTTATGCTGAATGAATTAAACTTTTATGTGCGGAAAGATGCTCAGGTGAGTCCTTCATATTTATATATTTGATGGATAAATTTGTGTTGTGTTTGTATGTTCCTGAGAGAAACAGCACAAGAAGAGGAGAGGAGCGAACTTACTCTGAATCCTCATAATCAAACGAAGCATATCCTGATGTTATACTTTTCAATTCATTGTAGAAGTCCACAACAATTTCCCTCAGAGGCATGCGATACTTCATGAAAGCTCGCTGGCTGCACAAGATGGGAAAACTTGTATACCATCAATCTTGAAGTTAATAAGAACTTGAGAAAAGATGAAAAGAAATTCCACATGAAAGTCAAAAAAAAAAAAAAAAGTTTCACATCAAGCATGCCTTGCTATATAAAGTGTCTTTCCGGAAGATATTTGGCAAGATATTAAAGGCTATAATCACCCAGTAGTTTCACTTAAAAATAAATGATTGAAAAGAAAAGAATAAAGTTAAAAACAAAAAGAAAATGTAATAGCTTTCATGTCACTCTGTGTGCCACATACTTGGTACAGCTTTCATGAGCAGACATCTAATCAGCATAAGAAGAAACAGTTACCTATCAATGAATGAGTACTCCAATTGCTCCCCGCGACGCTCAGCGCATAAAGTGATAACAGACCCCACATACCTAAAAGCAGAAGTATGATGTGAGTAAAAATACACTTCCTTAACACCAAACAACCCCAAGCAGAGAGATCAAGAAATTGCCACAGATTGCTGAGGAAAATAACAAAAAATGTTAAGTTCATGGGAGCTTACTCACTAGGGATTATAATAGTAGCTAACACGGTAGGTTCCCAGCAGGCAATGAGTCGATTTTTGGGGTTTGAAGGCAAAGCAGCGGGATTCTGAACCTGTAATTTGCTACAAGGGTAGAACCGAAAAAAGGAGGAAACATAAGAAGATTGGTAAGGTTGGTAAAGAGCGTTTAAAAAGGTAAAAGCATGCAGGTAACCAACCATACCTTCCATCTGAGTACTCAAAAATATATGGCACTGTAGGAACAGTGGAAATGACATGTGCTCCATGTTCCTGTCAGCCATTACACTAAATAATCAACTTCTGAAGTAAAATACAGTTCTATCTTTCAATTGTTCCAAACAGAAAAAGAAACCACAAGAGGAAGGAATCAAGACTTATTTCTTCTTCCTTTTTTATCTTTTTGTACAAGTGTGTGCACGTGCATGAGAGAGAGAGAGGTTCCAACAAGAGAGGCCAGCATCTGGAGAAGTAATTGCTTATGCAAGAGATAGGTTGTCTTCCTTGTTTGATATTCATCAATCCAGGTTTTAACTGAGGCAATACATTTAAAATGACTTTATGAACATGCCTGCTCAAGTCGCTGATGAAAAACATCCATGTGAAGTAAGCCCAAGAAACCACATCTGTTAGAAGGGGTTAAGAGACTAAATTAGGAACAATAAATGAAGTTAAAATATATGTCAAGAATTACGATTTATCCATACCTGAAACCCAGACCTAGAGCTGTGCTGCTTTCTTTAGTTACAGAGACACTGGCATCATTACACGTCAGTCTCTCTATGGCATGGTTAAGTGCCTCAAAATCAGATCCATCAGCTGGATATAGGCCAGAAAAGACCATATGTTTTGCTGGCTTGAAACCTTCATGTATCACCAAGGAAAATATTGTGATGAGACAAGCTCTGCTAACAAGAATAGAAAAACACACAAACCATCTCATAATGAAATCTTTTAGAGGCCATGATGACATTGTGCATAGCTAAACCTTTCAGGGTATGAAGCTAAAACTGTTGATAGGATGTATTGTCCAATCATAAGCTTTAACATAATGCATCTTTTGCTTTTGTTTAAGGAACATCAACCAAAATCTCTTGTGAGTCATTTACTCTAGCCCATTTGGAAGATCCACCAAAAGCTTCCTTCTCACAATTATTTTTGGGCATGCCGGGGGAGGTCAGTAGGGGAAAGGAACTCGAGACATCATAAATAACGTGGACATCTTGACTATGAAAGTTATGTTCTCCACAGCCCACAAATAAGCAAGTTGCTGTGCTTTTCTAAATATTCCAATTTTCCTCTAAAATCTATGGCATAGACATAGCAAAGATACCTGGAAGGGGCTGTATAACTGTTCGTGTATGATGTAGAGTATCTCCAACACGGGCCTCTTTTGTTGAACGCATTCCGCTGACTATATATCCAACTTGACCTGTTAAAAGGATTCCTGTCACCACAAGTTCTGGGTGCATGATACCAACATCGGAAACTTCATAACTTTGGCCAGTCGCAGCAGAGCAAATCTTGTCACCCTTGTGCAGAGCACCATCAACAATAGCCACATGGCAGATAACTCCTTTGTACTCATCATAATATGAATCCAGCAAAAGCATTCGCAAAGGTGAAGTGTTTTTACCAGGGGGTGGAGGAATTCTCTCTATTGCAGCAGGAAGAACCTGCTCTAGACCTAGACCAGTTTTTGCTGATGTCAATAGTACATCGCTTGGATTAAGGTCAAACATGGATTTGAGCTGTGCTTTTACCCGATCTGGATCAGCAGTGGGTTGATCAATTTTATTTATGACAGGAATTATGGCCAGGTTTGATTCAAACGCGAGGAAAAAATTAGCAACAGTCTGTGCCTGCACACCTTGGGCTGCATCAACAACCAAAAGGGCACCTTGACAAGCTGCCAAAGATCTGGATACTTCATAGCTGAAATCCACATGCCCAGGTGTGTCAATAAGGTTTAACAAAAAATCTGTGTCACTGCCAAGGAACTTGTGACGATGGAACATAGTTGCTGTTTGGGCTTTAACAGTTATTCCCCGTTCCCTCTCTACCTAAGACAAAGTACAGATTTTTCACATAAATATACCAAACAGTATCAGGAGTTAATTGCATATATATGAATAAAGAGCACAAGTAATTAGTTCTCTAATAATGACAAATGACAAACAGTACAGATTTTGTTAGCTGCTCAGTTCAAGTGGGGTTTTGAGGGTGTGTATAGTCCTGCCAGGGAGAGGTCTAAAGCGATTTTTTGCGATTAGATGGCGGTGGCTTTGGGGGATTGGAATATTCTGTGGGTGTTAGGTGGAGACTATAATACTATTAGATTCCTGGAAGAAAGAGTGGGCTGTCAGGTGGTGTTCAGGGAAATGGAGTTAAAGTATATTGATTATCATTTTCTTATTGATCTTCCTTAGATAGGTGCTAGTTTCACTTGGACCAGGTCAGAAGGTTCTACATCTTAGATCAAGAGTTGACAGGTTCTTGGTGTCTACCACTAGGGAGGAGTTGACTCCAAATGTGATACAGACGCCCTCCCAAATTGACATTGCATCACCTACCCATCATGTTGGAGGGTGGAAGAGGCACAAGCATAAGAGCATCTTTCAGATTTGAGAACATGTGGTTGCATGTGGTTGCATGTGGTGGACTTTGGTCACAGAGTGAACGATTGGTGGAATAGCTATGAAGTGGTTGGAAGTTGGAACTCCCTCTTTCAGACTTGCAAAAAAAGTTAAAAGTCACAAAAAAATTAGGGTGTGGAATAAGTGTTTTGGAAGGGTAACGGTCAAAATTAAGGAAATTGTAAATGAAGTTTGGGAGTTAGAGAGGGTGGGAGAAGGGGTGAAGTTGGCGGAGAGGCAGAGGTTAGAAGTTTTGAAGAGGGAGCTAGCTTCTGTAGCAATAGCCCAAGAAACTAGTTCGAGACACATATCAAAACGTTGTGGTCAGAAGAAGGGAACTGGTTAATCTTCTCAACAATTAATGAACCACTACAACAACTATGTCTCAGTCGCAAACAAGTTTGGATAAGCTCATATCATATCATCATCATAATAAATAAAATACTGTATAACTGAAAATCCGGTAATATATGTGTATATATATATATAACAATAACAATAATAAAAGTTTCATACAAGTCTAAAACCTATCATTTATAGTTCGGTGTTTAAGTCAGTTTATGCATGCACCAAAGGCCTCACATATGGATGCAGCCCTCAGACTGGTCAGGTATTTGAAGACAGCACCAGGTCTGGGAATTTTAATGTCATCTACTGGTGGAAATAATTTGAAGGTGTTTTGTGTTGCTGATTGGGGTTCATGTATCAACAGCAGAAGGTCAATCACTGGATACTTAATCAAGTATGGAGATTTACTTGTTTCATGGAAGTCTAAAAAGCAGCTTACAGTTTCTAGAAGCTCAGCTGAGGCTTAGTACAGAGCCATGGCCTCAACTATTGCAGAAGTTGTTTGGACTGTTGGTTTGTTTCAGGAATTAGGTGCTGCCATTTCATTACCAGTGCCTCTTTATTCAGATAGTAATTCAGCATTACAAATTGCTGCTAACCCTGTGTTTCATGAGAGAACAAAACACATTGACAATGACTGTCACTTCATCAGAGAAAAGATTCAGGATGGCTTACTTGTCACTGCCTACCTCCCATCCTCCGAACAACCTGCAGATGCTCTAACTAAAGCACTTGGCAAAGGCCCTCACACATATCTTATGTCCAAGCTAGGCATGAGGAACATCTTCATAGCTCCTAGCTTGAAGGGAGGTGTAAAGGAACTAAGTGTATACAAGTACCTTGATGTTATTAGCTATAATTGTATTATATTATACACACACTCTGAGTGGGGCAAGTGTGATTAGCTACTTAGTTCCTTTACAAAAACCTATCCTCAACTAGTAGCTATCTCCTATGCGAATCTTTTTCTTCCATTGTGCCATATCTATTGATACCAAGCATTTAGAGGTCCTTTGAGACACTTCCTTCCAAGTGATTTTAGGTCTACCATGTCCCCTTTTAACACCTTCACCTACCACTAAAAATAAAAGGTTCACCACAAACCAACAAAAGCAAGGCTTTCCTACCTTTTAGCTTTTAAAAAGATACTGATTTTCTTTCCCTAACTTTCATTTAAAACCTCTTGAAATTAGATCTGTCATAGTCCACCTCATACCAAACGCAATTTCTCTTCTAGTTCCATCCTCGAATAGTTGAACAGACAATTAGTTTTTTGTTCATAACCACCATTTCGAACAACAGAAGGATAGTTATCACTTCAGATCAGCATCACTTTCCTAGGTTGTGAACATCTGTCCCAACTATATTCATTATTTAGAAGGGGAAAAACACCCAACATGATTAGCACTACTGTGTCACACTTCACCTCTAGTTCTCTCTCATAAAGATGTGATCTGGAATTTCAAATTAGATAACCTCAAAGTAGAAAAAATATGCATAAATCCATGAAGTACATAGCCTCTTAACCGAACTTATCTCCTTCCTTATACCCCTACATATACAACATACACAACCTCTGTCACAGACAAAGGATGAAAGACAAACGCTCCACAATTGTCCGCTCCTAAAGAATACGACAACGAACTCCTATGAGTGTAAACAAATCTAATTCTTTTGTTTGTTTTTTTATAAGGGTGTGAAATTGTCATAAGCCTCATACCAATATAGGACTACCTTCATTCCAAGCCAAATATGTATGTAAAGTTTCACTTTCACCTAAAGCTAATAAGCAAATGCAAACGCATTACAACAGCTAACACACAACTTCCCATATTTGAGCCCGGAAATAATCATATTAGCACAAATGTTACAGAATAAAGGCTTCTGGACCCAGAAAAATGATCAAAGATTACCTCAAAATAGTTTACATGCTCGTCGCTAAACGCTGTCTGATTATGGGAGGCATTTTTATCGGGCAAATGGAAATTTTATAAAAATACACTAAAACTAACAAAGCCAACCAAAAGTTCAAAAAAATTCTGATTCAACCCAAAAGTTTTGATAAAAGTTTCTTTTTTTCTCACTATTAAAAAAATAATGTCGGGGACATAATTAAGTAATAAAAGTGTACTCTTTCTAATAGATTAACTTTTTATATGAAATGGTCACACGTTTCTACCCATGAAAAATGAATTTTCACGTGTTTGACCCATAAGAAAGTATTACGCTCGCCCATGCAAGGGTGTGTTGGAGACATAATTAAGTTAACTTCAATAAGTAACCCCTGAATGCCTCGACTTCTAGCTAGAAAGATAAAAAAATTCACAAGGAAGAGTATTCCAGTTTATGTGGCAATATTTCCTTTCTAGTCCCGTTCCAAAAAGAAACTTTTTTCTAAATTTAGTTACAATTTTAACTTAAACTTCTCTCTTTACCTTTTATAACCACACAAATGTTATTGAAAATATTTCAGACGGCATGTTACAAAAATCTTATATTATAGTTATACAAATGTTATGGCATATATGTCGTGTCTTCATTACTTTCATAACCTCCAAATAGCCACATATAGCCCAGGGTGACCAATTGGACACCCTTAGTCGAGAAATTATATTATGTATATAGAATACTACATGAAATATATCTATCAAAAATAATTTTTCATACATATATATTTAATCTTGGACACCCTTAACAAAATTTCTGACTTCGTCACTGCCTCCATGTCTATTCAAACTTAACATATACAACATACCCGGTGTAATCCAACAAAAGTGGTGTCTACGAGATTAAAGTGTACACCACCTTAAAGAGCATTTTAACCATTACTTATTATAACATGAAGGAAGCACAAAAAGGGAATTTACCTGCAATTTATCTAAGTACTGAGGCTGACCATGTCCTTTTCTAATGGTTCCAGTAAGTTCCAGAAGTCTGTCAGCTAAGGTTGATTTTCCATGATCAACATGGGCAATAATTGAAAAGTTACGAATGTTATCAGAAGGGTACTGATTCAAATCTATAGTTGATGCTTCTTTATTGTTTTGGCGAGGACGAGAGCAAAATGAAGCATTATGAGTATAAGAAAAATACGATAAAGAGGTTACCGGATGAAAATTGCAAGTATAAATTGCAGATAATTTGGATGTGAGAGCTCTTGAAGCTCTCTTGAAAGTAGTCATTTCCCCACGATTTGTGTTTGAAGAACCACTAAGGTGAGGGTTTTACATTAGGGCTTTGCGTTTCATTTGTTTGATTAGAGACCAATACAAATTGTCAAAATGTCGTGGGGGCGTGAATAAGGTTTGAAATGGACTGATTGACCTTAAAAATAAACCACAAACTACGTAAATCACACTAGTTAAAGTATTAATTATTAAGATTTCTAATACTTTTAAATATTACTTTTTCTATCATATTTAGTGCTTAGGATACATGGATCTGAATCCGTGAGATACATATATCGGCCGAACATTTAAAATGAGATACATATTTTATTTGTTTAAATTAATTAGTTGTAACTAATCTCCTTAATTACAGGAGTAATTGAGTATTTTCAAAATAGGTAGATAATTAATTCTGAAAATTTAAATTAACTAAACCCCTCAATATAAGACGAAAATCAAGGAGTGTATCTATGTTTAATTAATTTTATGTATTATTCTTTGAAATAATAAATTCATTAATATTAATAATAAAAGACAAAAACATGTATATCTTGGTCATGTAAGTTGATTAATTTCATTTTATTACTCTTAAAATAATTAATTTATTAATTTGATTTATCTATTATCAATATATAATGTATCCAATAAACTAAACAATTACTTACATGAGTATCATACACGGACATTCATATGTATTATAAAAGTATCGAATATTAATTTTTTATATTTGTTATTTGTATCTAGTATTAATTTCACGTATCTATTTATATGATCTCATATTATTTCATGTATCTTTTATATATATAATTTGATGTATCAAGTATCATTTTCATACCTTATATCCAAAAATATGTATCTTGGATAAATACAAAAATAGTCAGATACATTATAATAACATATATGTATATATATATATATATATATATGATAATATATATGATAATATTAAGACACATGATAAAAGACAGATACATATGACAGCAGTCGGATACATGGCAGAACAAATTGTGTCAAATACATGTGTAAATCTTCAATAATGCATAAATTTCCAATATATATATTAGATACATACACACATACATTGATAAAGCCTACATCTGACAGGAGAAGTGACGCGAAGTTTTCTGGTTGAGTATGTAACCAGCACCATCGTCATTGTCGAATTTGATAAATCTGTTGGCTTAAAATCTCTACTTACAACGATATCCATTGTCTCTGTGCGCAAATGACGTATCCCCTTGCAAGAAAAAATGATGGGTACGCGGGGGATTGGTTTGAGAGTGAGAAAATCAAAGGCTGAGAATTTGATGTGACAAGCTGTAGAGCATCCATTTTAATGGAGTGTTTCTTCTCACTGACTACAGATCAAGGGGAGGAGAAAGATGAAGAGTTAGAGTTTTACCCTAACTCATATTTCTTGAGAGAAAGATATTTATTTTTAATTAAAAAGTTGATTTTGGAGTTTAAATGTAAAGATAATTAATCAATCCTAATTTTAAGGGAGGTGAGTATTTGATTGAATTTTTAAAAATATATGGTATAAAATATTAAAAGTGATAATATATGTAATTGTTTGAAAGTAGAGGTAAAAATAGTATATATGGTAGTGATGTATGCCTAGTTAAGTAGTTTATCCAAAAATTAAATTGAGTTAATAAATAAATAGTGGGAAAATTTTCAAATCAGACATATTTAGCATTTAATAAATTCGTTAGTCACATTTTTAATATTTATTTAAAATATCAATATTTTATTTTGTTATAAGGCTGATTTATATATTTTTTTCTTTAATTAAATTAACATAATATAACTAAGAAATAACAAATTAGAGAAAAGGACAAGGCTTTTACAAAAAAACAGAAGTACAAGTTGTCTCTAAATACAATATAAAGACTACGCCTGGTCAAACAGATAGAAAATGGTATCTCTGGACGGCGGGATCTCACCCTTATCTCTGAAACTCCAAAATTCTTCCCACGACTCCAAATCAATGCAGATAACTCAACTGCAATCTGTAGGGGTAGAAGTGTAGTATGAGTACCAAACACGATACTCAGTAGGCAACAACCGACTAAGCTCAAAAGATAACACAATCATAAACAACAAGTAATAAGGAAAGCAAAACACAAATAACTAAATACCAAAGTAGACAACCAAACAAATAGAAACAGGGTACAAGGAGTAAGAAGTCGAGTCTAGAACACAAGCCACAACCTATTTGCAAGTAACTAAGATACCAAGTCGACTACCCAGGGACAGAAGGACCCACAACCATAATTCTAAAGTCAGGCCTATCAGGGAACAAAGAAAGAAATAACAGAGATAGAATCTAGTCAAACAATAACCTAACTGAATCCCCATAAGCCCGGAAGGTACAACCAACAAGCATAACTCAACCACCCCCCATAAAATCGGAGAGTGCAATCAATAAACAAGTATACTGGTGATAGGCAATGCATATGAATGCACACTGAGCAACAAAACCATCAGTGACCATCTAAAACCATAATTATAGGACTTCAGTCAACCCTCATCCCAGCTAGTAAGAGTGATAAATCAATCCAAGCCGCCCAGCTAGTGAGTCCACTCCTAAGGGAGTAAGTCGCCCGGCTAGCAAGAGTGACCCGATGGCGTGTCGACTCCAAGAGGATCTCATGCAAATCAGGGCCGCCCAGCCAAATATGTAAAGACTCGGAAAATGATAGAGTGAAACTAGAGCCTCATATGTGAGTTTGGAGTCGAGAACTTAATGAAATGATTTTATTTGAATTTGACCCAAAAAGTTCTTAAAAATGTGCTTTGGAAGTTACCGGAAACTTGTTTAGCTGT
>JAJOOS010029641.1:0-14464 GCA_029582725.1 Solanum chiquidenum | reverse complement strand
TAATAATTATCTTCAATCATTTCAAATATAATTAACACCCCTATTTTTTAGGCTGAAGAATTAAGAGAGAGAAACGTTGAAGAAAAAAAGGATATGATATAATTTTTTATTTTATTTTAACTGATTTTGAGTGAATTAAGGATAAAAAAATATTGTTAATTTATTTGGATCCCTTATTTCATGCTAATCATTAATTATCTACAATAAGTTCAAATTAAATTACAGGCCGCAATTTCAGATTTTTACTTTATTATTTCTAATTCCGTTTTTTTTAAATTTATGTTTATCTTTTTATTTATTTTTAAAGTTTTTTCCAATTAATAAATTATTATTTTTTTTGTGAATTTGTTATAACCTGAAATATTTAATGCTATAACTTGAAAGTTTAAATCTACTGCTATA
Source organism: Solanum chiquidenum (assembly GCA_029582725.1). Classification (NCBI taxonomy): domain Eukaryota; kingdom Viridiplantae; phylum Streptophyta; class Magnoliopsida; order Solanales; family Solanaceae; genus Solanum; species Solanum chiquidenum. Next base: position 14,062 of record JAJOOS010029641.1, on the reverse strand, counting down.
GCTTGAAAATAGTACTATAATATATGTCATATATGAAATTTACACATCTTTAAACTATCATGTCTGTGAATACATAGGCATAATATATAAACGTGTCCTATAATTTGACCTCACTTGACATCTATGTCTTCCAACTTACAAGTAGACATATGTCTGTATTGATTTGTCATTCTATTGAAGAAAGACATTTGTTTATGTGGAATCCATCAGCAAATTCGAGAAATTGCTCATCTCTAGAGAGCTATGGGTTTCAAATTCATGTGTGATTTTGGATATGATGAGCTTCGTGATGATTATAAAGAAGTGACAAGTTTCCAAAGTTTGAGTTATGACAATTCACATCTTGTTAATGTCAAAATATAGTCTAAATAGTGATGTTGTCCAACAAGTCTAGTATGTTTGAGAAGTGATCTTTGTGTGTTTTGTAACTATAAGAGAATGCATGCCTATGTGTGTGTTTGGAAGGAGTATCGTGTTAAGGAGTCTTGAACAAAGATATTTACATCAATATTATCTTCCTAATGATCCTGTGGGTGATCATTTTTGTGTGTTCTTTTGCATGTGAAATAAACACTACCAAAAAAGGTCAAAAACCAAAAAGGATGTCGGTTTTTTAAAAATATTGTAACTTTTTTTTTATAACAAAACCGACCTCCGGAGGTAGATATTTTGCAAAAATAAATATATTTGTAGAGTATAAATAAGAAAATGGAAAATATTAAACCGACAAGCATCAATGGTTTAGTGATCATAAACATACTGCCTAATTCAATGCGGAGCCAGTAATTTCACAAAGGGTGTCCGGAAAAGCTCTTTTCAAAAAGTAGAACTAGTGAAATTCGAACATTAGAGCACTACCTCATTCAAAGGAGGTGAAACCATTGGGATACAATAACTTGTCATGTTAAGAGTGTCCAAAATATGTTATTTAATCATTTCGTGTAATATGTTACTTGTATATGCAACATTCTTTTTTGACGAAGGGTGTCCAACCACCATGTGACGCCACTGCTGCCTAACATAGTAAAGGGGGGGGGGGGGTTCAAACTCGAGATGGTGCATTTTATTATTGTGTAGTTTAAAAAATCAACCTTAGAGATCGATAATATTTGAAAAGAAAATAATAAAGATACTGACCTCCGAAAGTTAATTTTTTTACTCGATCCGATATTCAAAGATTACTAGCTATAAGGGAAACATATTCATTGAAAGCTTAGTTTGACCCCTTTTTACGAAGGATCCCAATGATGTAACAACTACGAAGGCTAGAAACGTTTAGATGAAGACAATCATTTCATTAATAATTTGGTTAGAGTTTTCTATACATTTTTCTCTGATGTTATATTTTCGTTTCAAATATAGAACAAGACATTTCATATATTACGCCTATCGTTGAACTATATATCCTAGAGATCTTGTTATTTCTGTGTACTACTCAATTGTAGATTTTATGATCCAGATTCATATCATTACTAGTGTACTTATCCACGCTTCGTGCGAAATTGAATATATCTTTTAAATAATTGATATTGTTAATTGACTATTTTTCAATAAAAAGTGTATAAAAAATAAATACAAATCAAGTCATGGTCTTGATGTTGTCTATTCAGAAAATTGCTAGAAAAATATTTTCAAACTTTAATTTTCTCTTAACATTGTCGATAAAAAGAAGAAAAACATAAAAAGTATCTTAAGAAAAAAAATTAAGTTGATTGAAAAACATTACATCGGAGATTATACTTTGCAATAGAAATAAAAGAATTGAAACACATAATATAATAAAATGTGTATTTATAAGAAGTCATGATGTCGTTAGTAATTTGATGTGTACTTATCTACTCGATTATATAAAAATTATCCTAGAATGACAAAACATGAAAGGTATACCAAGAGTTGGATCAATTTTTGTCTCTAAGACATGTAGAGGAGTGGAAGAGTTTTATAACATTAATCTAATTATTATTATAGTCATCACTAAAAAATATTAATATATGATAATAACTATTCAAAAAATAACTCCTTTTTTAATGTGAAAAATTAAGATAGATAATTTTTACTTTAAATAATTACAAGTTAAATACATATTAATCACAAATGCACATTTATTATAACATAATTATAAAATAATTTTTCATAATATATGTACACATAAATGAGAATATTTTTCTTCATTCTTTTCATTAAATAATTTATTATTAATTAAAAGTTTTAAAAATACTACAAAGATGATTATTTTTTTGTGATTGATTTCTATTATGATAGACCATATCATATATTTTTAGGGGCAATAACATCTAATAGCCATGATAAATGTACCATAGGTAATATTATACTTTTCAACAATGACAAAAATTTAGAATATTAATTAGAAATTGACAAAAAGATACACATGTAAAGGAGTGAAATAGTTTTATAACATTAATCTAATTATCATTGTAGTCATGTAACATCTCGCAACTAGAAAGAACTAGAAAGAGGTTTAAAATCTGGGAATTTTTCATTTTTGGAAAGTATAAGGAAATCTGGAAAAAATTTAAGCAAGTTAAAAGTGAGTTTTTGGTCAATTTCAAACGACCATAAATCCTAGCCCAGGATGAGTTAGGTGTAGTTCCAGATATGGTTGGAAATCCCTTGGAATGATCTTTCCAACGCTGCCAAGTTTGCGTGATTCTGAGTTCGTATGAATAAGTTTTTTCCCTTTGGAAGTTGAGTTGTTCACATGAGGAAATGTCCAATCTGGATTTTTAAAGGGCATGTTGGTCTTTTCCTTGCCCTATTATTTTAATCTATTTTTAGGAGATTAATATGGGTCAAATCAGATTTAGTCAGTTGGAGAAAAATTGGAATTTACGCTAGGGCTTGGAGAGAGGAGAAAAGAGGAGAAAGAAGAAGAAAGGGCAAGATTCGTTCAAGATCGTCGAAGTTTGGCTTGTGGATTTCGTCGGGGGTGATCCCTACAAGGTATGCGAAATCACATAGCGTTGGGTTAGTTCACCCACGCGCCAAGCATGTTTAATTCGGCGATTTTTGTTCTAAAAGAGTTAGAATTGAATTTGATGTTCTTGAGTTGTGTTCTTGAATTGCTTTCATTCTTGAACTTACATGTGATTGATGAATTTTCTTGAGATGTTTTAGCGATGTTAAGAGTTTTTTCGAGTTAGATTCTAGTGTACATGTGTTGGGTATCTGAATCTAAGAAAGTATTGAGAAAATAAATTGATTTAAAATGATTTAGGATTAGAAAATGAGTTGAAAAACTCGTCAGACGCACCTGGGGAGGGCCAGGCACGAAGCGCCCCCATAGTGCCAGGGGGCTGGGGCGGCGCACCCAAAACGAGCCCTAGTAAAATGGGGCCTGGCGCGGCGCGCCAGGGACGCGCCCGGATCAGCGTTTTTCGCCCAGTTTTCGTCATTCAGTCCGTTTAAGTCCTTTTAAAGTGTATTAACACTTTCCATTGATCCTAACTACTCTATGTGACTTCTAAACACCTAGAAATCATCCATAAATATGAATCATAACCTTGAATCCATAATTCAAATTCAAGGAAAGTCAAGAGCCAAGTCTAGGAAGTTCTCAGAGTCTTTTCAAGAAGTCTTTTACAAATGATTTTAACTTTGTTTTAAGACTTCAGTTTTGAAGTTGAGTAAAGAGTAAGAGCAAAGTTCTTTTCTTTAAAATGATATATGGGAACTAAGTATTCCCAAGAGTAAACGTTTTCACATTTAAAATGAGAGGAAACTGAGATTTCCAAAAGAGTTTTGAACAGAAAAAGGGAACATTGGTTCCAAGAGAGCTTTTAAGCTAAGTTTGAGTAATATTCTCAAACCAGAGAAGAAGGTGTTTTAAAAACATATGAGCTAAGTATATTTTGGGAGTAGTATTGAGCACCGATATGGGGATGCGAGTTCATATTAACTCAAACCCCCATAAACCATGTAGCCATCATGGACAGAAGAAGGGTCATACTTTTTAGATGATCCCTTAGTGCTTTTCAACATAGACTAGTGGATCCACTTAGTAGTTCAAGTTCTATACTGATGGCAAGGTATAGGACGGTCCTTGGCAACGTGAGGTAAAATGTTGTACCATCACTTAGGCTCATAGTGATGGTTGTCGGTTGAGAAACTTCCACAAAAGTTATTGTATTTTTATATACATCAGTTTATTGTATTTTTACATACATTCCAGAGTTATGTTGTATCCTTGTATATACACAGAGTTGGCATCATGTTTTTAAACAACTTTTCTTTATATTGCACTTGTTTTAAACTGCTTTATATTGAAATGAGTTCAGTTAAGTATTCTTGAGTTGAGAAGAACCAAGGTAAGTGTTTCTTTCAGACTTTCTTTCAAGCCTGTGTTGTTTTAGCATTCCAACTCACATACTCGTACATTCAATGTACTGATGCCAGTTGGGCTGCATCGTCTTATGGTGCAGACACATGTAACCAGGATCAGTATTCAACGCCTCGTTGATCTAGCTTGAGCACTCAGAGTCTGTGGTGAACCTACTTGCATTCGGAGGACTCCTTTATTTGCTTTCTAGTTTAGTCCATTAGGATGTTGTGGGGTTTGTCCCAATATCCATCTCAATTGTTTTAGAGGCTTCATAGACAATCAATTATTAGTTCTTTGGTCTTCTCATTTTATCTTATGTTGAGACTTGGGTGGCCATTTGGCCAAGTTGAATGTTTAATTCTTTTAACATTCTAAGTTATATTATTAAGCTAGCTATTTGAGTAAATTTGTTTGATCATTGTAATCATGCTTAGAGTCTTCTGCTGAGTTAAGTAAGCCAGATCAAGGGTTCGCATGGGGCCATAAATGGTTCTCGAGTGCCAATCCCGCCTAGGGTGTAGGCTCGGGGAGTGACAAGTCATCCTAAAAAAAATAGATGTCAACTATTCAAAAGACAACTCCTTCTTTAATGTGAAAAATAAGATGGATAATTTTTGCTCTATATAATTATAAGTTAATATATATTAATCATAAATACACATTTATTATAGTATAACTATAAAAAAAATTATTATATATGTACATATAAATGAGATTTTTTTTCATTCTTTTCATTAAATAATTTATTTATTAATTAAAAGTTTTAAAAATACTAAAAATATGGTTTACTTATTTATTTTGTGATTGATGTCTAATATGAATATATGATAGATCATATAATATATTTGTAGGGGCAACAATAACTAATTTCTATGAGAAACGTACCATATGTAATATTATACATTTCAACAATGACAAAAGAAAATTAGAATATTAATTAAAAATTGACAAACAGATACACATAAAAATACAAACAAAAACGTGATACTTTTCATCTTCATTCATTCGCATAATAACAATGTTAGTAGATATATCAAAATAAAATAAAAAAGAATAAAATAATATTAATTGAAATCAAAACAATACATTAATGAATCTTCAAAATATTTGGAAACCATTCAAACTTTTATACTAATATGATTATCTCTTTTGACGAATCTTCTAAGATAATTAAGTCTTTTTCTTCATTTTGATGAACAATTGTACCAAACTAATGTGAACATCTCTATGATGAATCTTTGAAGAATATATTTATAATCTTTATCAAAGTGAAGACCATATCATGACATTATTAAGTACATGAAAGATGAAAGAAAAAGAAAAACTGAAAAAATGGAAATGAACATTGAACATCTCTAAAGATGATTGTTATTTATAGATTGGGTAAACCATAACAATAGTTAGAAAAAAGTTGAAGAGACATGTTATTTAAGTAGGGAAGATAAATAGATGGAGTTTTTTTTTTTGTAACTTATTAGACATGATTAGAATATTAAATATGATTGAATTTTTAAATTAATAAATAAAATATTTATTGAGAAAAAAATAATCAAAAGAAGGAGAAAAAGATAAATAGGAATGGAGGCTATAGAGAGGTGCCATATCACCTTCTCTATGTTTCTCCTTTATATATATATATATAGTGAGAGAGAGAGAGAGATTCCCATATGAAATCCTAGAGATAAACAATTTACGAGAATTGATATAATACACATACACTAAAACTAGTAATCATATAAATAAGAATAGACTTTCAAACTTATATAACACTAACAAAAGTTTTTGCCGCACGAAAAAATTCATATTTTGATTGTTTTGGTGTCACTTTTCTTTTTTCAATTTTTACTAAAACTAGTAATCATATAAACAAGAATAGACTTTCAAACTTATTTAACACTAACAAAAGTTTTTGCCGCACGAAAAATTTCATATTTTGATTGTTTTGGTGTCACTTTTCTTTTTTCAATTTTTGATGTTGCATAGTTCAAATAACAAATGATTAAAGACACATAATTTAGTTGAATTCAAATTCCTACATATTAGGAAAATAGAAATCCTAAATTTAGGATAATAATTAAATTACTATTTTGTCTAGTGTGAAATAAAATTTTAAAGAGTGAAAAAGTAAACTACATTCGCTAAGGTCCTCCCCGTTGTGTTTTTAATATAATATCGATAAATATAGTGAAGACATTTAACCGCGTTGAATATCATAATATTGTTCATGTTATTACAACTTATAAGTGAGAAATGGGCTTCTGGTGGACTTAGAACACAATAAGTTCTCAACTTCTCATCTTTTTATTCTCATACTCAAAGATTCCAAATGTAATTCTAGTGGAAATATTTTTATGTGTGATCTAAATATTTAAACAATTACATAATTCAATTCGAACGCATAACACTAAAATATATTTTACCCGATAAATTTATAAAGCATTATTTCATCTGCTTACTTAATTTTTTCAGACTTTTTTTTTATAAAAATAAAAAAATAAATTTCATGTCCAAATTCACTAGCACACAAAACCTTGGAATAAATTAAATTAAATGGACAAAATTCATAGTGAGTTAAAGTTTGATGGTGAATTCTCCTAATCCAACACTACATTTTTTGACTGATTTTTTGGAATGTGAAATTTAAGAGATTCTTTTAAGTGTGAAGTTCAAGCAACAACTTAAATGCACACTTATTTTAGGCGAATTTAAAAGAAAAAGAATTGATGGAGTGATACTTAATGAACAAGCTAAGTTTAAATCTATTACCAAAAAGAAAATGACCATTTTTTGGGGGAAATTATGTAAAATATTTTTTGGGGTACAATAAGGAAATACTTTCAGCAGAGAAAAACACAAAATGTTGTCTTCTCAAATTTTCACAACACAAATGAAATTTGAAGTTCAAGCAACAACTTAAATGCACACTAATTTTAGGCGAATTTAAAGGAAAAAAATTGATCAGTTAATATATACTTAATGAACAAGCTATGTTTAAATCTATTACCAAAATGAAAATGATCATTTTTTTGGGAAAATAATTATATAAAATATCTTTTGAGGTACGATAAGGAAATATTATCATAACACAGAGAAAAACATCAAAAACCTTGTTGTCTTCTCATATTTCTACAACACAAATGGAATCTGAAGCTTTCAATCTACACCAAAAGTGGAGCAAACACACTAGCCATGCTCTATTTTCTACTTCTTCAGTTCAATATTCATACTTTAAATCCAATGATCTTGCCAGTAGAGCTCATCACTGAATTCTCTTAAGGTTTCAGGTGAAACACCTCTTGAAATTCAAGTTTGTATCAAATCCTGACTTCGTTTAATCTTTAGCCCTGAATTTGTCAAGATCCATCTCCATCGATTTGCTAATAACAAGTGATTCACCTAAAAATAATCTTACGGACTGTTCCATTCTTTATTTTATGACCATGTTACTAGGACAGTTGACTTGGATTATCATGCAAAAATATCCTATAAATCTATTAAGTTGGTGGGTTCCTTCAATGGGTTGATTTGTGTTGTCATTGAGGAAAAAGACATATTTCTCTGGAATCCTCCAATTAAGAAGCTCAACATTGTCTAGTTTTGAAACCGGTTTCTTTACATGTATGATTTTGGATACAATAAACTTCACGATGATTATAAGGTAATGGTAATCTACAAAAATATGGGTGATGACAATTCACACTACAATGTGGGCAAAATACGTAATTTGAATAATAATTCTTGAAAACATTTGGATGATTTACAAAATGTGATTCAAATCTATAAATTGGGTATGCTTGTGAATGAGAAGCTTTATTGGGCTATTAATAATAAGCTTTATGGTTATTATTATGATTGGGTTATCCTTGTTGTTGACTTGGATGACGGGAGATGGAAAAAATGGAGAATCCTTGCTATGGAGAAGTAATGTATTATTTTCCGCCGTAACTCGGTGAGTTTGGAACTGATCATTTTGTTAATCTACCTTCACTCTAGTAGATGTGTGGGATATGAAGGTATACGGGTTTAAAGAGTTTTGGACAAAGATGTTTACCATAATGTACGCGGGATATCATTCATTTGGTAAGCCCTTTTGCATATCAAGTGAAGGTGAATTTTTGTTTAAGAACAAATTATTTTTTATAATTTACAATCCAAATAATAACTCAAAGAGATTTCCAAGAATTCCAACTATGATAACCTTGTTGAGGCAAAGCTATACATTGTAAGCTTTGTTTGTCCCTTTTGCGAAACGTACCAGGAAGGCAACACCATCAAAGACATCAAAAGTTCAGATGAAGATGCTAATCGTGTACTAAATAATTAGTAAGAGTTCTCTATACCATTTTCTCAACGGCTATTATTAAATTTTGTTTCTTTTCTCAAATATAAAACAACAAGACATTGCATATTAGGGACATTAACCTTATCTGCTTCATGAAACAATTTCCTAAGAACAATAATTTTGGCTTAAGTGCTTGGTGTCTTCATCGTCAAATTATTTATATTCTTGAGAAGTATTTTAAGAGGCATGCCATGCCTCTAGATATAGTAAGAACAGAGAGCACAAGGAACATGAATATCATGGCAGGTGAATTTGCCAATAACACCTAGGTATAGCCCAGGATAGGGTTATTGTTTGATGCAGTGCGCTTCTTCAATAATAATTCAGTAGGGATAAAGGAGGAACCACAACTATTATGGAACAATGGTTAAGGTATAACATATTATCTATAATTTTGGTACTTTTCCTTGCTGCTAATAGATCATTTCTTATTTTTGTCCGCACGAAATTTAGTGATTTTCATGTTGGTAATAGCTAACTGAATATTTCCTTTAGGACATCTTCCCTTTGTTTTACTTATCTGGTCAACCAAAGGCTGAATTATCTTTCACTTTGTCAATAATGTTGGTATAACCAATGGTTCCTTGCAAGGATAGAACAATTCTTGAAGCAAATTACGTTACTTTGATCTTAAGCGGGGGACGGGGTCAAAAATACGAATTCTTAGGAGATAGATAATGGGGATAATTTTTCTTAAGAGTAGCCATGTCGCAAATGTCGATGGTAGGGAAATATATCTCATTTATTTGCTTAAACAAGGCTTGCGATTTCTAATGAAAGTGTTTTTTGCAGACTTTTGTTCTTGATAAAGTAAATAGTGTTTTGTTAACTATTATGTACTTTTGAACTTCTAGGAAATGTTGATGTGTGGAACAATGAATCTACTCCTTGCTGATTGCACGGGTTGCAATGAAGAAGGATGGACTTTCTTTGGTTTTACTATTCGTTGTAATTTACTGATGTTATTTCCTTGTGTGTAGAACAAGATTTACATATGCTTGTTGATTGCATATCACATTTTGTTGGTACCTTTTGAAGTTGGTTGATATAAATTTATGTCAATTGAAGCCTTCCACTACAAGGCCTGAAATAGTTATTTAAGAGCTATTCAATGTTCATAATTTTAGAGCAACTAAATAATTAGAAAATCAATGTTATCTGCTTCTTGAAATGAGAAATTTTTTGCTCTTGATGGGTTTCATTAAAAAACTGTTCACTATTTTCGCTCGAATAACTTTCATTAGCACAAAGAGATCATGTTTTTTGTAACATATTCACATAGCTTAAACTAATTGTCTCATAATGTTAGAAAGTACTATGTTTCTCATAGTTGCATTGGGCTACTCTGTATTGTGCGTTTTTAGAAAATGAGAGTCACTTATTAATGCATTCTAACAACTATTTATTACTCAAATCTTTCCTCTTGGGCATTCATGATCTTCAATTCATGAAACAATTTATTGATATGTTATGTATGCAATGATTGAATTTCATATGTGCGCAAGTGATTTTTACGATGAAACTATTTTATTTCAAGAACAAAATCTGAATTTAAACTAGGGAACAAACTCAAATATGTCATATAACTTTGAGAATAGGCTTATTTATGTCATTCGTTAAAAGTTTGGCTCATCTATGTCATTGTCGTTTGAAAAAAGGCTTATCCATGCCAATGTTTTTTTCTTTGACACTACTCCTAGGCAGTCTACAACTCTTGTGAATTTCAGCCTTACACTCAACACGAATATGACGAAGTATAGAAATACTTAACTTAGTTTTTAGGCAATGAATCCAAATAACAACACAACCAAAATACGGGAACTCTTCCCAACCTTTATTAATATCAAAATCAATACTAGGAAAGGCTTCACAAATTTATCTAATGCCAGAATCTTCCGCTCCTGCCTTAGACGAATTTCCACCCCTTATAAAATTTCTGCACAAGGCAGTTACAACAGTTACATCAACGGTTACATCGGTGGTTACATCTGACATGTGTCCAACACTTGTCCTCACAGAATTCAAACTAAGTTCCAGCACTAAATATTCTAAGAGATAGAATATATTTCGAATTAAAATGCATTCTAACACTTAACTGTGCATATTGTTAGAATGTATTGATCTCCAACATACAGCCTTGTCTTGCCGACGACTCTGCCCACATGTAAGTCCAAGCTGCCTTGCCAACACCCAAGCATCTTGAACTCTTTGTTGCTCACTAACTCTTAGTTGCACAGCTGCACTGTTTTGCCCACATACATGCCAAGACGAATGCCCAAATCCTTGCCATGCCTGCACGTCGTTAGCTCAAGTAGACAATGGGTCTAATAGACCTCCCGCACCACTTGAACTCGATGTCCTCATCGAGACTATTTTTAGATAGTCATCGATTTGATCATCAAACTGCCAAAGGTCCTTCGCTTTCTCCCAGACTGCATCAACTGCACTCTTGCCTTTCCAATGAATCAAGAATTCCGCCTTCGTATTCTTCTTACTTGTGCCCACAACCCGGTGATCAAGGATCTTCTCAATCTCAGCATCAAACTGTGCATGTATTGATGGAGGAGCCCTCTTTGATTTGTTCCTATTCGGATCATATGTATCTGCAAAATAAGGTTTTAGAAAACTCACATGGAAAGTGGATGTATCTTCAACCTTTCGGGCAAGTTCAGCCTGTAAGCAACTTCACCCACTCTTTTCACCACTTCAAATGGACCATCATATTTAGGAATCAAACCCCGACGTATTGTCTTGCTTACAATCTGTTTCCATATTTGAGGAGTAAGTTTCAACAACACTTTATCACCCACATTAAACTCTACTGAGGGACGATGTTGATCAGCATACTTTTTCATGCGCCGCTGAGCCTTACAGAGGCTGTCTTGTGCCTCAAAAAATATTTCAAGTCTGTCCCTTGTAACCTTGTACACTGCTGGACACTTCCACTGATTCTTAGTCTTGGTAATATCTAATGGCGTCATAGGTTGTCTGCCCAAAATTATTTCAAAATGGCTCATCTCTGTTGCAGACGATTTATGCAGATTGTAGAAAAATCGCGCCGTGTCTAACAAAGCAACCCAATTTTGTTGACTTGCTGTCACATAGTGTCTCAAGTATTCCTCTAGCAAATGATTTATCCTTTCCGTCTATCCATCTGTTTGTGGGTGATTTGCAGTAGAGAATTTCAACTCAGTCCCCATCATATTGAACAATGATGTCCAAAACCTCCATGTAAACCTTATATCCCTATCACTCACAATATCAGCTGGAACACCAAAGTACTTGACCACATACTTATATAATAATTTAGCAGCAATCTCAAATGTACACAAATTAGATGCAACAATGAAAATAGAATATTTCAAAAATCTATCTACCACAACCATAATCGATGCCTTTCCATCTACCTTAGGAAAACCAGAAATGAAATCCATGCTTACCAATAACCAAGGCCTTTCAGGAATAGGCAAGAGCTGCAACAAACCAGCTTCCTTTTTACGTTCAGTCTTGTCCACTTGACAAACATGACAAGTCTTCATGTACGCCTCTATATCATCTTCCATCTTTGGCCAAAAATAAACACGGGACAACAGAACTAACATCCTTTCAACACCCGGATGACCATCCCAAGTAGTATCATTCGCTTTCTTCATCAAGTCTTTGCGCAGTCCACTACCATTTGGTACAACGATTCTCCCCCCTTTAAAATGAAGCAGATCGTCTTCGATTCAATACCATCTCATAGTCCCATCTTGCACTTGACCCATCCATTTAACATATAATGAGTCGTTCGCAGCACACAACCTGATTCTATCAAAGAAATCAGTTACAAGTTTCAAAATTGAATATACAGCAACAAATACCTCTTTTTGAATCAATGTAATAATATTAATTATGTTTTTAGTATAAATTTTTTGTCATCTAATTATCACAAAGACCATTTGCAATTGTAAGCTTCCGCATGACGCCTTGATTTCTTTAGAACCGAACAACTTGGGGTCTTGGTTGAGGTAAAAAATAATTTTACAAAATCAGAGTTAGAAAAATAATGGCATGGATGAGCTTTTTCTCAAACGGTAATTATGAAGCTACTAGACTGAAAACTTTAACAAAGACTTGATTTTTCTTGAACACTAACTAAATACTTACTCCTATATAGAAATGGGACTTTTGAGTACGAACATAGCAATGGATTGTTGTACAAAAAGTTGTGTAGATTGTACTGTAGGTTATGGCCAATTTTAATTGTAACCATTATCTTACTTATAACATACTTCCTCCGTCTAACAATAGTTGTCCAATAATACTTGTCCAATTTGAAAAATCTAGAGGTAACTTATCTTTTGTGTCTATTTTACTCTTGCAATTAAATACTATTTATCATATAACACATTTTCAAAATATTAAATTTAATAAATTCAAAGGATAATATATTAATATTACCTCTATTATTTATTTTTTCTTAAGAGGCGTGCCAAGTCAATAACGGACAACTATTGTTAGACAAATGGAGTTTCTGTCATTCTCTCTCCACTATACTAAAGCAAATGAGAAGACTTATTTTTTATCTCCTTAGTTATTTGTATAAATATCTCTACATGTTTTTGTTGATAAAATATAGTTACTATATTTTGCTAATGATTTCTTTTGATTTATGGAGGCTGCAAAATTGTTGCAACATTATCCAATGAAGTTAATTAAGGAATGTGAAAGAAACTTTCAGGTTCCCACTAGAAGTTGGAGCCGAGATTTCACATATATTGCTACCTGTCAGAACGTTGGATCAAAAGAGAAACGTACAACTGATATTTTGTATATAACTATTATGATTTGGAATGTTCCGAAGGAACAAAAGAAAACTGCACAAAGTTCTATTCTTCTCTACACAAACGAATTTAAATGGCCTATTGAAATCCGCCTCCTCTTTATATATTATGCATCAATTCCTCTCTTTGTGTTGCATGTTGAAGAAGTTGAAGAGCTAGAAGGTGACAAATATTTTTTAAGGTTCCCTATATCAAGGTGTGCCAAAATAACAAACAATTTTGTAGAGGTGTACAAAATCGAACCGAAAATCGAACCAAACCGTAAACCGAGTCAAACCAAAAAATTAATCGACTAGTGATTTGGTTTGACTTGGTTTGGTATTGGAAAAAAAACTCAACTATATTTGGGTTGGTTTGGTTTTAACTAAAAAAACCCAACCCGAGACCAAACCAACCCGACATTATATACGTAATTTTAAAATTTTATTTTATACATAAAAATATTTACTTTGATATAATTTTAAAATATTTCTTATACTATTTCATAGTTTTTATCTTTTAATATATTATTTCAAGTTTAAAACTTAGAATTCGGAATGGTCCAATAAAGATTAT
>JAJOOS010029640.1:0-18779 GCA_029582725.1 Solanum chiquidenum | reverse complement strand
TGGTGTTGTTTTTCGCACAACACCTTCAGAACGAAAGATGACACAAATCAGTCCCAACCGTCGTCGCCGGAATTTGTCACGGTGACTTGAAGTTTCTCACCAATGCTCTGATACCATGTGAGAAATATATGGGAAAAATAATACTGAATTGTGTACCTAAATTGTTACATTGAGACCCTATTTATAGACAATACATATACATTGAAATCCTTTTCTAACTAGGATTTCTATTCCTATTCTTCTTCCTATTCTAAGTAGGAATATATACATATTTCTATTCTAACAGTAACATAGTGAACAAAAAAAAGATGAGAGATTCTGGGGAATGGAGAGGGATGGTACAGTGTTAACTTGCCTTGTGACACTAGTATATTACCTAAAGACGAGGTACTGAAGTAAAGAACCAAAACGACTGAACTGTCCCCGAGAAATGATACATAATCCTATTCTTCAGCATAACATTCTGAAAACGTATTATTACTCTAGATTGAGACTTTATTATTGGCATATCAGCATGAAACCAAGACATGAAATCCTACAGCCTGGCTGATTTTTGTTTCTTTCTTGTTGATTCTGTACAGGTTGTGCCTGGAGAGTTGACTATTGTTACAGGAGTCCCAAACTCGGGGAAGAGTGAGTGGATTGATGCTCTTTTATGCAATCTCAATCACAGTGTTGGCTGGAAATTTGCACTTTGCTCTATGGAAAACAGGGTAGGCCCTTATAAATCTGTTTCTCATCATATCAAGCTAGGATAAATGAGAGTGATTGAATTCATTAGAAATTAGTTGCCGAGTTGTTTTTGCTACCTCAGTTAACTAGAAGAGGCTTGTGATAAATGGATCCTACGAAGATTCTTAATTTACTCTAATGATACCGTCTCTATCATTGATGCCTTATACTCATTATAGGGATAGGTCGGTATTACTAGAGTTCCTTATGTAAATATGGGTTTCAGTACAAAGGATGTACTGTTCTACAGAAATAGAAACAATTACCATTTTCAATAATTGTTACCCTCTAGAAAGATTTATTGGTAGTATAGCATTGCAGGATGTCATGCAAAAGATAACATATTTCTGCATTATCTGGATCTTCTATTTTACTCAAAAAATTGAAGTTCCAAGATATATAACCTGCACAAGGATTAGATTGCTTAAAGTTTTATGGGGTATTTCTAAAAAAATAAAATAAAATAAGTGATTTACTTTTGTGCCTTGCTTATTGGTTGAAGATTGCCTAGATCCCTAAATCATTCTGCAATTTGGATAAGCATAAGTAATGTTTTACTCCTATTGTACTAACTAGGTGTTGAGAGAATCCTTAAGTCAAACCGTTAACAGTCCTACTTGTCTTTACAAGCTTGATTGGTTTGTGTAAGCTGTATTAGTTAAAGGGGGGGATTGACTTTTTCAGTATGCGTCTTGAGTTTTTCTGTTCTAATCGAGATTAGATTAGGGTGGTCAGTGTCTTTTTTAGGTCAAGGGACGGTTTTCTTTTTTTCTTCTATCTAGCTTCTTGGGAAAGTACTCTTGATTCCGATTCGGATTCTTTACCTTGTTGAAATTGTGTCAACTCCATTAATCAGCTATTCATGTGTGAGTTTCACATTCATATGTGAGTTAATATTATCGTATGAAGCCTAAAAAAGTTTATCCTCCCCATATTGGTGCTGGGTGGTGTTAGATACAAAAGGGTTCCCGCATCTTAAATGGATGATGACGGTAAAGAAGCTAGAGCAAAGAGTCAAATTCAGATAGGTTGTTGAGCATTGGTGCGCTGAAAGAGAAGTCAGTAAGTTAGTAGATACTACAAAGAGGAGGTGAGTTGATATTAGGTTGTTGTATGTCTACAAGACATTAAAGAGACGAGAAAAAGGCTACTAACTTGGTACAGCCCATGTACTGATCTGTTTCTATCAATAGACACAAAGTTACCCAGTTTCAAAAAAAAAGATAAAGGCTACTAACTTGGAATATAGTTTTGTCGATAAAGAAGTCAACAGAGTTACTAGATATCTTAGAAAGGGAAGAGTTGATGTTCACAGTTCACACAAGTTAATCCGACGTTTTAAATTAAAATATCATGGTCTTATGGTATATATGTAAAAGTACGAAGAGTGAGAATTAGCATTGAGCTAGTATTTAAGGGTAAAGTTGAAGTAAAGAAGAATTGGTGAAAGGGGTGAGGGTTTGACCACTATGTTTCAACATATCTACAAGATGAATATCGTGTAAATTTGGATATTAAGTCGTGCAACTTTAGACAAGATTTGAAATAATTACATCCAACAAAAGGTTCAAGTACCACAACAGGGATAAACTGAGAGAAGATTGTCTGAGTTGGTTTGACCATGTCTTACATTGATATCCCAAAACACTGGTTTATAAGTGACGACATTACAGTGATGAAAGGTATTAAAAGATACGAATCACATGGAAGAAATTATCTCATGTTTTTTTTTTTTATAAGTGCATTCCTCATTGATGTCGGTGTCGCATGAGCCTGGCCAGCCCAAAAATTATCTCAAGAATATCAATCTCTTGAAAATTAGCAGATCACTATTGGGTTTTGTCTTATATTGGTGTTGGTTGGTGTTATATTTTCTGACTGGTTGAACCAAGAGTATGAATAGACCACGGTTTAAGTGCTTGTTAAAGTTCCTTTTCCTTCTGTTGAGGATGCATGAGTCTGTCAACATGAAGAGAGACCGCGAGGTGTCCTGTTGTATCAGGCTTTAATTGAGAACTGTGTGTTAACTGTCTCTCATGAGTCATGAACAACCAAAGACGATCACTTCTGACAAGATTACTTGCATTGTGATTATTGTGGAAAGCCAAGACATACAAAGGAGACATGTTGAAAACTACATGAAAGAACAACAAGAGGTCGTGGGGGGAAACGTGTGCCCATCAAGGGGTTTGGCTAATATTGTAGAAAATTTTGAGACATTCAGAGGAATGGTTTCGGGAGAAACTGTGTCTTCGGATGAAATTTAGCATCTTTGCTGACTCCTGAAATTTGACTTGCCTCTGTTGCCACATCCTAAGTTGCTCAGACTTTTTACTTTTGGTGCCACACTCATGTTGACACAACATCGGTGTGGGATTCTTACCAGATCTAGTTAATCAATTTTGGGTACTTAGACCAAAATTGATAGAGAAATTCAAGACACATGCAATGATTTCTGAAACATCAAAACATTAGTTAGGGAAATCATAATTTAGGCATATGTTTTTTTCTATCGTCAAAAATATTTGGATTAGAAAGTCAACATCCAGAAGGTGCTTTAATGATATTTACAAGTCAACATCACTGCTAAGTGCTAACTGCGCAATGAACTCAAGAAGTCTATCATGACTTCTATATCATTTGGAACAGTCATCTCACACAAAAAAGTAAGAGATGCATTTGTGCTTAATAATAATGACAGATTCATACTTGCTCTCAAAAAGTCGTGCATTCCTTTCCTTCCAAATTGTCCACCATAATTTAGGCATATTTTCATAACTTTGATAATTGAATTATTTTAGCCGAATCCTGCATCTGTATCCATATCCTCGAATCTTAAAATTTAGATCATGAAGGATCCAACCTCTACATCTGCACTCATATCGGACGCCTATCCCCCAGTCCGAGCAACTTAAACCACATCTAATTATATGCAATCAGGTACAACAAACCTTGCTGCTCACTGATTGAGGATTTTAATTGTTAGAAATCTCTTAACTCCTCATGTTGTCTTGGGAAATCCTCACCTAATGATCTATTTTCCGTGGTTGAGTTAGTCCCAAAGTCTATTTTTTTTATCATGATATCAGTATCAAACCCATTCCAATTTTGGTTTTATGTGTTTACACTTTAGTTGGTAGGTCTAAGACGTGCAACAAGGTGGTTAAAGTCCCACATTGGTTGTCGGATGCAAAACTGGTCTCCTTTTTATCGGCTTAGACACTCCTCACCTTATGAGCTAGTTTTTGGGATAAAGTTAGGCCTAAAGTCCATCTCTTATTAGTAATGAACAAGTTAAAGTGGAGCATAGTGATATGGAGAATTCATTTAGCCGAATCCAACCAGATTGTTATTTAGGCATAGATGATGTTGTATAAATCATGTTAATTTTTGGTGTTTGATTGTGTTAAAGTCAAACTTTGAGCTAATAATGACAGGTTACGTACGAAGTTAGTTAATTTCAAATAGATTATTTAACAGTCACTTATTAGAATAATCAGATTCAATTTATGCTGTCAAACCAAGTAAATCCTACATCTTGAATTCTTGTGAAACAAGATGAAAATATTGCTTAAATAATGTTTCAGCTCGTGTAGTTTTGTTTTGGACCGATGTTAATACTTGCATTATTGTGTTGCCACCCCAAATGCTTCAAAGGCTAATTGTGTTTAGAACGGTTTCCCAATCATGCCTCTGACCATAAAATGAAATGTGAATAACCCGTCCTACTCTCTTTGAAAGAAGGGGCACTTTCGGTTTTTTCGGTGCGTGAAAGAATTTTTTTTCTCCATATTACTTTATCTTTCTTGAGTTTTATCATAGTCAACTATCACCTTGGTTTTTCTTCAGTGCTAAATGTGAGATTTTAAAATCTGTGAGAAAGAGCTGTTTTACAGCTCAGCCTTCACCTTTCACTAAATATTATCTCATAAAATTAGGGTATTCCACTTTTTTTTCCTTTTTACCAGAGTAAGGAACAACGTACCCTTCAGCGCATTCACCCTTGCCCAGTTGTGTTTGCTTATTTTGCTTGTTTTTTCTTACTTTTTTTTTTTTACTGATCTGTAGGTACGGGAGCATGCTAGGAAACTTTTGGAGAAGCACATAAAGAAACCTTTTTTTGATGTGAGGCAAGTAGGAAACATCCTATACTTCTTAAGTCTCTTTGTCATTTTCTTTTTAGTATTGCTACATGCAAGCAAGATGCCTTGCAACATACTTGTTGCATTACACCTTTTTAATTACATATTCGGTATCATTGAGAAAATGGAGATGGTGATAAGTTGCCTATTTGTACTCTAATTTGTATAATAGAATGTAGTATCATTCAGGCATTAAGTTTATAAGAATCTTGAGAAGACAGAGAATGGAAGTGCTATCTATATATTTAGAAGCTGTTTGACAAACTATATTTATGTGGAATAGGAGAAAACATAAAATTCTCATGTTGTCTCATGTTGTTTTATATCTTTTGGTTGTTAGGTAGTTAAATAAAATGGAAGGGTGATCCCTTGTCTCCATTTCTTTTCATACTAGCTAGGGAAGGAATGAGCTACCTATTGAATAAGGCAAGGGGTGTCTGGCTTACTCATCAACTGGAGGAAAAACTTGTTATTTCTCACCCAATGAAGTCACACAGACAACACAACAATTCTAGGTGGAGAAGTTTGTACTGTACCAACTACTTATTTAGGATTGCCACGGGGAGAAATAATTAAATCCAAAGGAATTTGGGAGGTGTTATTAGAAACTATGAGAAGAAATTGGCTAAATGAAAGATTTAGTACTGATCTCTTGGTGGTAGGCTGACACTCATTCACTCAGTCTTAGATGATCCTCCTACATACATGATGTCATTAAGAGGCTGGACAGTATTAGGATAGCATTCCTTTGGTAAGGTAACAAAGAAAAGAAAGGGTTTCATCTAGTCAAATGGAAAGCTCTGACTTTTGGAAAGAAATTTGGGGGTCTGGGAATTAGGAATTTAAAGATTCACAATAAAGCTTTGAATATGAAATGGGTGTGGAGACTTACCAATGAGAATCAGTCATTGTGGGGTAAAGTTATAAATGTATAAGATGAGGAGGAAGACTAATGGGCGACCAAGGAGGTTGATACACCAGATGGGGTTAGTATATGGAGATCCACTGGGGCCTTTTGGAGTGAAATGAAGAGCAAACCAAAGATCAAAGTTTATGATGTTAGCAAAACTAGCTTTTGGGAGGCTATTGACATGGCATAGGGACTCTAAAATCACACTTTCCAGACATATTCAGTCTTGTGCTTACCAACAGAAGACTATAGAAGAAATGTGGACACCTCAAGATTGGGATATTACTTTCAGAAGATCACTCAATGATTGAGAAATGGACAGGACAAAAGTTTTATATCATCCTTCAGTGGGTTATAGGCAGGGTAAAGCGTATTGAGGTGGCAAGGTTGCAACAGTGGTGACTTCAAGGTGAATGTAGCACACAAGATGATGAATCAGTCTAATCAGCAGATTGATAACTGGACTTGGAAGCATATTTGGAGAACTAGTATCCCACACAAAGTAGCTTATTTTGTGTGGCTCTTGGCTAAGAAAGCTGTCCTCCCCAAGAACAATTTAATGAAAAGAAAGATCACGATGTGTCCCAGATGCTTTCTGTCTTTAATTAAAGCAGAGTTCGCCATCTATGCCTTCATTGCAAAGTGACAGAACAACTGTGGAGAATTTTATTTGACCTTGAAGGCATATTCTGGATAATGCCCGGAAGATTACAAAAGCTTTATAGAGTTGGGAAGAAGAAGGATCTATGGCAAATAACAGAAGTAGATGGAGAATTGTCCCTGCTTGCATCTGGTGGACAATCTGGAAGGATATGTTTTGAAAATATAGAGAATCTAAGTTGCTTGGACTCTTCACTTTTAGTGTCGCACCCGTGTCAACACGAAATGGGTGTGGGTGTGGGATCCGTGTCCGATTTGGTCGACCGATTTTGGGTACTTTGACCAAAATCGATGGGGAAAGTCTGGACAGTTTTAATGATTTCTGTAACCAATACAAAAGCTAAGGTGAAATTAAAGAAAATGGAACACCTTTTATACAGAAATTCTATGTCACTCCTTTTCTTATAATCTCCTTCCAGGATTCTTCTCAACTTCTCCACATAATATCTCATAATTTAGGTTTTATAACTTTATTTTTAGATATTTTAATTATTTTTAGGCGAATCCCCGCACCCGTATCCATACATGGATCCATATCCCCGAATCTTAAAAATTAGATCATGAAGGACCCGGCCTCTAGATCTGCACCCGTATCGGACACCCGCACTTGAGTCCGAGCAACTTAGTAGAAGATCAAATTGATGTCTTTTTATATTCAACTTTTGGTGTAAACAGATATACTTGGATGATACTGATTCTATTATGATGTTCTAGAGTCAATATAAAGGTAAATGAGTTTATCTTCTGGAGTACAATTGTAAATATGGTTACAATACAACCCATGCACTATTTTGCGCACCTTATCTTATACACACAATAGTAACCGGTTTCCAAAAAAATAATAATTAGGTATCATAAACAGACTGCTTCCCATTCTTGCAAATGTGTGGCACATGTTTGAAGCTTTCATTCTTTGCAAGCATAGCTTACTGGTTGGACCGACAGCCTTTTTTTTTTTTTTTATCTTTCTAGAATATCGACCCACTATAACTTCTCTGTGCGCTGGTCCATGAAGTTGGGATAGTCATATCCTGCTACTTATTTGTAAAGCTTTTGTTGTTTTCCTCTTTCAGTTTTTTTCCTGTAAGCAGAACTTGACTTTCTGTTGCACAAGAGAAATATCTTACTCAAACTTCTGAAATTATTTATCTTTTATTCATTGTTAATTTGTATGTTAATGTTTTGATCATTGGCAATGCAGATATGGGGAATCTGTTGAACGGATGAGCGCTCAGGAGTTTGAAGAGGGAAAGCAATGGCTCAGTGATACATTTTTCCTCATAAGGTGATGGTGGCAGTTTCCTAAAATATGAATCTTGACGCTTGCCTAATGATCTGACTGACTTCTATTTGGAACTGACATATGTTCTCTAAGCTTACTCTCCATGTTTCGTAGTTCAATTTAATGACAATCCTGGATTAACTGATTGTGTATATACATTAAGGATGCCATGTTTTGAATAGGTAGTATCCAATTAAGAATCTAGTGTTATCTTTTGTGTCCCACATCACTTGAGAGAATATACTATTGTCCCTGATTTGGTATTTAGCAATCCTCACCTCATGAGGTTGAGTTAGGCATAAAGTGCATTTTTTTACATGGTATAAGAGACCCATTGCTATTTCATGGTTGATCCTATTGGAGTGGGTTAAAGTCCCACATTGGTTGGGGAATGAACCGGTGGTGTGCTTAGATGGACTTGGACAATCCTCCCCTCATGAGCTAGCTTTTGGGGTTGAGTTAGGCCTAGGTGTCATATCTTTTTATGGTATCAGTGCCAGGTCCATCCTTGTTTGGGCTCCTGGCCCACGCTCCAGTTGGGTCTGGGCGTGAAGGGGGGTTAAAGTCCCACATTGGTTGTGGAATGGATTGACAGTCTGCTTATGTGGACTTGGACAATCCTTCCTTCTTTATAGATCCAATATTAGGGCCTTATATCTTATGTTGTCCACGTAATGATATCCAACCTGGAAATGTGACGGGGTATTAGACCCAGATTGGTTTGGGTGTATGAGTTGCTGTCTTTTTATATGATCTTGAGAAATCCTTATAAAATAATGGTCTTGGCTATTCTCACCTCATGAGTTTGTCTTTTGGATTGAGTTAGGCTCAAAGTCCATCTTTCTTTACTGTGATCAAACAACAAAATGATGTGAACGAGGTGTTATTGCTCTTAATGGGTGAAGCAATGCGATGTGGAAGAAAAAAACATTTAAATAGTGAGGTCCTAAGACTCGAGCAAGAAATGGTTTCTTCTTTGCATCAAACTTTAAAACTAGAAAAGAGAGAGAGAGAGAGGGAAAATATGGCCTTTTTCCATCTGACTATTCCCCATGTATCTTCAGTAATCTCTTCGTAGTCTTCTTGTTCTTATGGTGTGCAAGTCATCATATAGTTGCTACTGTACTTCTCTTCTGCTTTTTTAAATATCTCAATGATTTCTTTATTAACTTTTCTTGTCTATTCTAAACGGAGTAGGTAAAGGTGAAAGCAAAAAAATGCGTCATAGTCTATTGGTGTCTTAAGTGCAAAGAAAAATTTAAGTGTGAGCTTTAACAAAGAGATGCACTAATGAGGAAAGATTGTGTGCCTGTGGTATGGAAAAATCTCTACGAATACTAACAACACTGATTTGGACAAAATAACTGAAAATATTGTACTTAAATGAAATGTATGAAGTGAAAATCAATTTCAATCAAGTATAAAACTATTTTAAATCTCTAATTTAGATGGAAAGATTTAATTTTTAAGTTTTTTGAACTAGCTTTCTTAGCGTCTTTTTTTGCAATTTATCTTTTTTGGGCTAGCTTTCTTAGACTATTTTATTTATTTATTATCCATAATTACTAAAAATTCATTCATACTGTCTTTTTAGCAAATAATATGTCAGTTTACTAACTATATTTATTGTTTAGTATTACCTTCTTAATGATAGAGCCCATGGGTGATGAGGCACATGCCTTGCCATCTTTTTTATTTGAATCTCGTATTCTGAAGAAGTTTACTTCTTGAGCTATCTTTTCTTTTTTTTGTTTGTTGAATCTCTTTTTTCTTCACTAACCAGAAAAGTAGGTTAATTGAACAGGTGTGAGAATGATTGCCTGCCGAATATTGACTGGGTTCTCTCGCTTGCAAAAGCTGCAGTTTTAAGACATGGGGTGAATGGACTTGTAATTGACCCATACAATGAACTTGATCATCAACGTCCTTCAAGCCAGTGAGTAACCTTTTATGCATATTTTATGGTTGGTGAATCCATATTAACACGCAGTCTCCTGATGATCCCAGGATAACAAAATGTGTAGCTCAATTTTAAAATGCTTCTTGCCGCCTGTTCTTGGTAGTTGCTTAAGGATATATTGTGCTGATACCTTGTATAGGGTGAATTCCTACGTTCTCTTTGCATTTTCTCCTCGCTATATTTGTTTGCTACTACTATTCTTTTCCTCATACTGCTGCCATCTGATGCTCCATTTAAAAGCAATCTTTTGGTAGTCCATTCTGCTGAAGGATCTTGACAGGCTAGCAGATTCCAAGAAGTAGAGCAAGGAAAGTGAAATTCCAAAAGATTCATGCATTCTTGTCTTTGTTGTGCTTCAAAAATCAGAAGATGTGTACTTTGAATTTTGAAATGCAAGAGAAATGATGTGGCCATAAGTGAAAGAAGGGAAATCTTTCCTTTCCTATTGTTGAGAGTGTAAATACGGAAGGTTCTTATATTATCTAGAAAGGTTAATCTGTGTAACTTTGTGATTAAGAGAAATATAAGATGTAGGGTTCTTGTACACACTATTTAAACCCCAAACTTTGACGGAATAATCAAACTGTGCAATTCTTAGAAAACCTTTTCTCCTATTTGTTTTATTGTTAAAACACTTAAGCTTTTGGTAGTTATTGAATCGAGTGAACTAAATTGAAGGGACTGCTTGTGAGGTTTTGATGAACTGCGGTTTGTACTGCTCTCTGGTCTCCCGATTTTGCTTCATGAATTTTTAAGAGCTTGATGGAGTTGGATGCAGTCATGTAAAATCTAGGTGAAGTAGGGTTTGGCTCTTCAGATGGCTAAGGCGAGGCAAGGTGGAAGAAGCAGCTGCTTCTTGGATAGAAGCGTGAAGCATTCCCGTTTTCTTTATTTTATTTCTTATAGAAATGTTGACTTTTAGTTGGAACAGTGGTGTTAAGGAGTAGAGAGAGAAGGCTCCCAGGCACTACCCCCAAGGTATGCCGATTTTCAAGCTGGGGTCCTGAATCCGGTGGACTTCTGATCACTGGAAAACACCTTTCCATCCTTTCTACCATTCTTCTTTTTTCCCCTCATTTACAGCAGCCAAAATTCGATGGGGGAGAACAGAATGTATTTTGCGGTGGATTTGGAACCTTGGTACGACTGGGTGGAACACAGCCGTAATCTGATGCAAAGAACGACATTCAACAAGAAAACCATGGAGTGGATTTGTTACTTCCTACAGGAAACTTCAAGGGATAAAGAAGCACAGACGAGGAGATGAAAACTTAAGGAGCATTATGCACTATTTTTCTGTTCAAGGGAAAACAACAATTTCAGCAAATTTATAAGTATTTTTTCGGTACAAGGAGACAACAGATCTGTCATTATTATCCCTGAAGTGACATTAAATGCTTGATATAGGGATATCACGTTTAAGATCAACAGATTCATCAAAAAGATACAAGTCTGACCGGAAGACAGACCCAGAAATTCCATATGCTGAAACTGTCAGAACCAGTAAATGGCAATCGAAGGGGCAAACGGAACATTGATCTGTACAAGCGACAATAAAATCACCATAACTGAGGGGAAAGCATCGGCTAAGAGCGATGACTTGGGCAGATGTGTGGTCAGTCATTTTAACAGTGATTTGAATGAAAAACCAACACTATCAGATATAAGAAGGTGGTTGGTGTCTACTTAAAAGAACGCATTCAGGGTGAACATTTACGAAATGGCCGACAGTCAATTTTTGTTTAAGTTCCCGACAAAATACATGGTGGAACATGTTCTTCAAGGGGAGTGGAGCTGGAAAAAAGAAAAAATCTACTTGGAGTGGTGGGCTCCAGTCGCTGGATGTTGTTTGAATGGATGACAAAGAGAATGAATTTGGGTCAAAGCTATGGGTCTCTTCACCTTTGGTCAGATAGATATTTAAAGCCATCAGGAGCAGTGTGGAGGATGGTTAAAAGTGGAGGAGACATCTCCGGAAAACCATCTTCAATGGGCAAGATTAAAAGTGAAGGGAGACAGTAGCAGCATTCCCAAGGAGGTGAAGATTGAGGAAAAAGGGTTAATTTTTATTGGAAGATGAGAAAAACAAGGCTCTGGTTACTCTGGAAGAGATAGAGTAAGGTGAGAGGGTGCTTCCTGATGAAGAACAAGCAGAAATAGAGAGGAATTTTATCAAGAGGTAACTGGAAAAAGTGGCAAAGTCTGAAGAATTATTTTGCTGATAAAATCCCAGACTTTTGTGGATCGAACAAGGAAACAAGAAACACAAAAAAATTTCATTAGCTGGCTAAGGCTTAGAGAAGGTTCAAAAATATTGACAAAATGTTAGCACAACTTGGCCCCTAAAGGCATACAATATTAGTTATTTGCAGCATCTCATTCCAGTAGTAGTTATTTGTAGTTTTGAACTCCAGTGATGTTAGGAAACCGTGTCCTAGTTTCTAGGGGTAGTTATCTTATCAGTATTGTATTTAAACTCTATGTTTATCATATGAAATCTAAGCAGAAACTTATTCCAGTTTGAGTACTTTAACTCATGAGATTGCAGCTTCTCTTTTAACGAACCAGCACCGTAGGTCGTGGGAAGAAAACGTCAGATTCATTTTGCAGCGTCCCCATAACTAGATCCATATCAGGGGATCATAACAACTTGGTATCAGAGACGGAAGTTATGGGAAACCAAATCCGACGACAACTAGCACAGTTGGTGAACTTGTTCCAAGAAAAACCTGCTGCCAATCTAGCCAGACAAGAAGCCATAAATGCTCACTTGGATACAATCACCAAGGGTTTAGCAAATTTGAAGATCGATTCTGAATCAACTGAAATATACCAGTCATAATCGAGGTTGGAAGGGTAAAACTACTGTGGCAGGAGGGTCAGGATCATAAACTGGAGGAAGTTCTATCATTCCTAGATATACAAGGTTGGGTTTTACTCTATTTAATGACCCCTTGGGATGGCTGAACAGGTGAGAGCATTTCTTTCGCACTAGTAAACACTAGAAGAAGAAAAAATTGGACTGCCAGTGTGCTAAATGGAATGGCAACATTATTATGTCCTTTTTACCTACAACTGCAGCATTGGAGAGAAGTTGAATTTCACAAGGTATATGTTCTTGTGGGATGGTAATGCCATTAAAAGGAATATACAATACATCTCTTAAAATTGGAAGTGGTCATTAATGGTAAAAATCAGGGGGTTTGGGAGAGAAAAAACTGAAATTATACAGGAAGAGCCTACTGGTTAAATTGACTGTGGAGATACAACAAGGGTGGTGATGAAATCTGGGAAAGGTTAATTGATTTTATCTGTGGCAAGATGGATGGTTGAAGACAATCCCACACGATTGAGAGTAACAGGGGGAGTCAGGAAAGGGCTAAGTGTACTGTGGGGTGGGGAGTGGGGGAGATTTTTACAACATACTGATCCCGAAGTGGGAAATGAGGCCAGAACTAAATTTTGGTCAGACATCTGATTGGTAATACAAGTTTGAAGAACTGGTTTCCAGATATTTTTAGGCTTTTGCTGCTCTATGGTTAAGGATGGCTACATCTCTGAGTTTTCCATTCAAATTCTGGTTGGCAATTACAGTTCAGAAGGAATCTAATTGACTGAGATTGGAAGGTTTCTGTCAACTGTTTCAACAATTGGTTTCAGTTTCAATTGTTCAAAACAAAGAGAATTGCTCTATTAGCAAGGACAAGATGTTCTCAGTTGAAAATTTCTAGTCTGTTATTAAAGCTAACAGGTCTAGGTATTTCTCACTGGCCCGGAATAATTTGCAAAAGAGAGGTTTTGCTTTTAAAGAGTAAATGCCATCTGTGTGAAGAGAACCAGGAAACAGTGGAACATATTTTCCTATATTGCAGGTGCTCCAGATAGTATTCGGTGTTGTTTCTAAATGTTGTTGGTATGGGTGATGCCTCTGAAGATTAAGAGCTTACTAGAATGCTGGCAAAGCCAAAGGATTTCAAGACGTCTGAAGCAAATTTGGAAGACCATACCCATATGCATTTTCTGGACCATTTGGCTGGAAGAAACAAAGCTTACTTCGAAGGAAAAGGCAGACATATTTCTAGAAATAAGAATAAATGTTTGCATAACTTATATTTTTGATGTAATAGTAGTATGTTGGATAGGTTGGATCAGTTTGACTAGTTGAGTTTGTTAGGAGAGATCACATGACAGATTGATGGTATGATGTGTAGAAGGTTGTTGAGTCCTGCACTATCTTGTGTCTGCTTGGTACTTCATATGTAAATCTTGACCTTAATGAAGAGAGATTCTAAACATGAATTTCGCAGGAAATGTTATAGGTGGGAGTGGCAGGGAAGTAAGGGTTGGGGAGTACGAGGGGATGAAACTTACCCTCCAGTTGGATTGGGCGTCAATTCCACAATCGTTGGTAAATCCCATCCAATTGCTTCATTTCATTAGAAACAGAGAATAATTTGCAATACCCTGGGCCTTGACCCTGTTCAGCACTTGGCTGTCCTTGGCACTTTCAAACTGTTGGAGTGTCGCCCGCAATCTATATAATTCTTGCTTTTGAAGTTTGTTCTGTAGATTTGTCCTGCTCTTTAGGAATTTTGACTTGTATCTCAAGCACCAGTTTTTTCTACAATGTTGTTGGTTGGCCTTTCTTCTTCGGCATCTTCTTCTCAAGAGGAAACTCTTACTTCCTTAGATCTCGAGCACTCATTTTTCTCCACATAGATTGATTACCCTTGTCAACCCCGAAGGCTCAAATTTTTGTAAGTTCAGGATTCTTGGTTATATCCCCTTTTCAAGATATTACCTACAGAAATATTCAACTTGGTGAAGCTTGTTCTTGTCCAACTCTTCATTATGATAACATCCTTAGGTTGCTCTCTTACCTATTGTTTCATTTCTATACTATGTTTCACTCTTGAAATTAATATGAGTTATCTTTGTGCTTGAAACATTGAAATTGTAGTTGTAATGTTCCATGTTCATTACCATTCAGTTTTCTCCAATATTGAGATCTCTAGGAACATGGTCTCTTTCGTTGGGACTTGTTGGAGTTGGGTCATTTATAACCATTCATTTAACTTTTCAGGACCGAAACAGAGTATGTCAGCCAGATGCTGACGAAGATAAAACGGTTTGCACAACACCATTCCTGTCATGTTTGGTTTGTTGCACATCCGAGACAGGTTGAATGACTTAAATTGTTGTGTTACTGCTGTTTTGTTGCCTTTGTTCTTATTCAATTCGATAATATCAATGACCATCAAATATGTTTTGCCAGTTGCATCATTGGGTAGGAGGTCCTCCAAATCTGTACGATATTAGTGGAAGTGCACACTTCATAAACAAATGTGACAATGGTATTGTTATTCATCGAAACAGAGACCCTTCAGCTGGCCCCGTGGATCAAGTGCAGGTTTGTTTTGCTTAGTAAGATCATTAGTTGTTTACCTTAGATATTTTACTAAAAGTTCTTTTATACTCTAGGTTTGTGTAAGAAAGGTACGGAATAAAGTTAGTGGAACAATTGGTGATGCCTTCTTATCATATGACAGGTACTTGATATTTTCAATGCGAACTCCCCAAACATTTTATGGAGTCTTTATGTTATTATTTCTTCTAACAACATGCCGTGTACTCAGAACTCAGAGTGAAACTAGATCTGTTTATATTTTTAATCTCATAGCTAATTTACTTCTGAGGAGTTTTGCTTTTCCTTTTTTTTTTTAACTACAAAATAAGGATGT
Source organism: Solanum chiquidenum (assembly GCA_029582725.1). Classification (NCBI taxonomy): domain Eukaryota; kingdom Viridiplantae; phylum Streptophyta; class Magnoliopsida; order Solanales; family Solanaceae; genus Solanum; species Solanum chiquidenum. The sequence continues at coordinate 3,352 of JAJOOS010029640.1, read as the reverse complement.
TTCTAAGAGTGCTGGAATTGGTGTACATTAACACTCTTTTTCAAATAAAAAGAAACATTGCTTTGATATTTTTTTACTTAGCTCTAGAAATTCAGCTACCCATAAAAGAAAAATCTATTCAGAATAACAACTTGCTGAAGCGTTAGATGGTGATACTTCCCTCTCTATATTTTGCAGGGTTACTGGCGAATTCATGGACATTGATGAGCACCCAAGGAAAGGCTAGCTAGCAAATTTTGGATATTCCTCCATTGTACATAAGGGGAATGATACTTGACTTTTGATGACTGATCACTGCGCTCCTAGAAGAAATTTGGAGCCATATTGTGTGGAAAATCAGGCAGAAAAATCTCACAGTGGTTGGCATACATATATGTGGTGGAGCATTGTGCCTAGTGAAGTTCTTCGCTTTAGTGGCTCTTGTAAGATAAGGTAACAAGCAACTATTAAGCTTAGAACATCAATTTTCTTAGGGCGGCGGTGTTGGAAGCTTTAAAATTTACCTCTTGTTGAATTGTTCAGCAAGTGTGCTTGATTCCTGGCAAATTAAATTAGTCTGATAGTGCTTAGGTGATCAAATGTCATTTTGTCAAGTTACATTTGTTTTAGTGGTGGTTTATTGGTTCTGTTAAGTTGTAAAATTATTTGGGTTGATCCCAATAGGAAATATTAATGATTGATTGTAGGCATCCTTCTTTCACAGTATTATTGGCTTTGCCTATGTATTCACAATATTAATAGAGATAAGTTTTTAAAACACATCTAAACTATACCCTTTTTTTGAGTTTCATATCTAAACTATTGAGAGTGTGAGTTTCATACATAAACTATCAAATTTTAGTTTGAGAAACACACCTCTCTCTTTTATACCACTCTCATCATGGTGTGTGTAATACTCTCTTTTATTTTAAAAAATTGTCACATCCACTCCACATGGACACAACATTCAACCTTGACAAAAATTAAATAAATTATTAGTATTAGTTAAAATTTAAAATTTAAAATTTAAAAATTATTATCTAAAATAATAATAATTCTTTTATAAAATAAAATGTAAAATATTTTTCTTACCCCACACCATCACTTCCTCCCACCCCCACCCCAACCCCCAACCATTTTTTTAAGTTTTTTTTTTGGTTAAATTTCTTTTATAAAAGAATTTAATTTTCTTTACTTCATCCCCCCGAATACTAATTTAGATATTATTTTATTTTAAAATAAAATAAAATTACCCACCCCACCTAACCCTCTGCTTTCAATTTTTTTCTCATTTTTTGTTAGATATATACATATTGAAAATATTTTTTACTTGCTGCTGTAAGACATTTTTATTTTTTTTACTTATTTATGTTATATTCGGTACACTAGTAGATTTTTTTTTCTAAAAATATATGTACGTACATATCTAACACAAAATGAAAAAAATAAAATAAAATTAGGAGCGGAGGGTTTAAATAGGATGGGGTAGATTTTTTTAAAAAAATAAAATAAAATAATATCAAATTTTTTTTGTGGGGGTGGGAATAAGTGGGTGGTTTTTTTGGGAGGAGGGGGTGAAGTATGAATTTTTTAAAAATATTTTATAGAAGATTTTTTTTAAAAAAGGATGGGGGATTATGGGGTAGGGGGGGGGGGTTACGTGGAGGAGGTGGTGGAGTGGGGTAAGAAAAATAATTTAATTTTTTAAAAAAATAATTTAATTTTTTTAAAAAAAAATTATATTTTTTTATGGATAGTAATACTTTAATCTTTAATTTTTAATTAATATTCATAGTTTATTATTTAATTTTATTCAAGGTTGTTATCCATGTGGAATGCCATTTGTCAAGGATTTTTTCAAATAAAAGAGAGAGTGTATTACACACACCACTGAGGTGTGTTTCTCAAACTAAAAAGTGATAGTTTAAGTATGAAACTCACACTCTCAAAAGTTTAGGTATGAAACTCAAAAAAAGGAGATAGTTTAGGTGTGTTTTTGACACTTATCTCATATTAATATTGTATGTGTTTTTCTAGTCTAGCCAATTATGTTGTTGTAGGTTAACGTTAGCCCCTTTCTGCTTTGGGCTTCTTACTCAACTACACAGGTGAAAAAAAGCTTATGCCTAATGTATTCATATGGTATAAATAGTAATATAATGTATCAATATTATATAGATAATGTATAATTGTGTATATATGATGTATGATATATAATATGTATTGGAAATCTGACACACAGTTATACAAGTTGATACATTGCAACAGTTCATCTTCCTCATGAGTTGAGTTGATTTTTTTTCCAATCCTGATCAACTCAACTCTTTAAATAATTCAAATTCTAGATATGAGCTTTTTTCGATGTTTCAATTATTTTGATATTATTCACTTAAAATGATTTGTGTGTGTGGCAAGTTGAATTTTAAAATTTGACCTTGGAAGCTTTTCAACTGCGGATTGTAATGGACATTCAACTCAAACCTCCTCTAGGCAATCTCAAATTATAAATTATAAATATGAGTTCTTCTTGATATTTCGTGTTTATGATATACTAGTAAAATTAATCGTGCATTGTGTGAGAATTTAATATCACAAAATTTATAAAATAATACTTAAAATCTACTAGTTATTAAAACTAAAACACTATATTACTTAACATACAATATTACGTAGTAACGAACATTACTAATGTAAAGGAAAATGAAAATTATAACATATTATCATTTATCCTTAATAATATAAACATAAATTGATGACTGTAAAAATACATACCAGGATATGTAACAATAGAGTGAAACAGAAAGGGAAAAATCGAGCCCACTGAATGCACAGTGTCCCCTTAAAAAAATTATTCTCCTCTAGTACCCGAGGTTTAAAGGAATAGATCTTCTCAGGATAGAACGATTCTATTCACCAGTGTATTGATACAAAAACAATGATGTCAGTGAGCCACTCAACAGGAGCAAAGTACACGAATATTTAATTGTGCAGAAGAAAAAGAAGAAGAAGAAGAAGTAGTTTAGAATTTTTGTTGTTTTAAAATGAGAGGAAATTTCTATATTTATAAACAACAAAGGGTAGTGTGAACAAATATTTATTGTGCCTTATCGAAATGTCACAACTATTTGGAAAAGTTGCGACCCTTAGGAAAGGTCACAACCTTTAATGAAATTCACAACTTTTCATAAAAGTTGCGACTCTTCAATAAATTCACAACTCTTCATAAAAGTTACAACTTTTCATAAAAGTCTCAACTTTTCATGAAAAGGGAATAATAGTTTTGAAAATAAATAAATTAAAAGAGAATCCTGATTTGTGGTGGTATTACATAGACGGGTCTTGGATTCTTTATATATATATATATATATATATA
>JAJOOS010029639.1:0-16365 GCA_029582725.1 Solanum chiquidenum | reverse complement strand
AAAAATAAAGAGAAGGGAATGGAATTAGTGAGGTGGGGTCCATATCCATTAAAAGAGATTGAAATAAATGCATGACAAATTGAAAAGGTGTCAAATAGACAGGAAAATGGGCCCACATGCATTGAATAGTTGGCAGCCATTGAGTGGGTCACCAATACACGTGGCAGCGCTTGCATTTCACGCTTTTGGCTCCAAAAATCGCGTGTTTATTTATTTAAAGGTAGGATAGTTAAAGTGCCTATTTGTGCATTATGAAAGTTGGAGGTCAAAGTTAAAATTTGAAGCCAAGTTTAAGGGCCAATATATGTATTATGCCAATATTATATGTGTAGACATTAATTTATTTAGTTTGGCCACTTTGGTGACTAACAAACTATTTTGCACAAAAGTACACACATATTATTTATTGCTTAATATAACGACCACTTTAATTTATTAAACGATTTGAAACAAAACATAATAGTTACGTCACAGAAAAATTATTATATGGTATACAAATTCATACATTCTTACGCAATATCTCATCAGAGATCATAATATTCTGCAGACTTATAAAGTTGGAAATCTTAAATGTATGCGGATATGCAAAATACGTGCACAAATTGTTCAAAAACAAGAAGAAATAATTTGTGGAACAATTTGTGGGAATTCGTCAGAAGAATGGTGCACTCATGCACATGACTTTATATATGTTTTGACCAAATTTTCAATAATAAATTAGTTATTATTTATTTATTTACTTAAGGGCAAAGATTACACATGTCTTAAACAAAACCTTTCCATACGCACAAAGGCTTGAGGCACTGATTCGTTGACATTATCGTATCAGAATTCCATTGCGTTACCTGATAAATATTTTTATATATATGTAAGATTATTCGTTCAAACAATTCAGGATTAAATACTTAATACATAATATCAGGATCTTGAACACGATAATCTTATATAGAGACCATTAGGAGCATATACCTGATGAGGAAGACATAATCACAGAGAGAAGCGAAAGCGTTAGTCGTAAATTGGTTTCTACCTCCTTGTCCTAACTTTATGTTATCACAACCGTCAGCGATGAAATTATTGTAGAAAATATGTGATAACCCTAATGGGTGGAGGGAGGACCAATTTATAGAGGTTATGACTTAATTTGGTACGTCCATCAAGTAACCAATGTACAGACGAGATCTATTCATTATTAAATATTATTTATGGTATTACTTGGACAAGTAAACTTGGATCATAAGTAAGAAATAATTAATAATAATTCTTACATTATATATATGACAAAAAAATATTTTTGATAAAAAAATTCAAGAGAATTAAAAACACCATGTGATTACGATTTTCAATTTTCTTTTCAATAATTAATTTCCTTTTTTTAATAACTTAGTTATTTGTCTATCTAAACTTTCACCTTTATTAGTGGAAGTTCAATTTTGTGCCTTATAATCTATTCGTGATTTCTCCATTCCCACCCTATTTTTATTTTTTTTTAAAAAGTTCAAAAACATTAAAGAATGATTATGTAGCAAATTTAAAAAAAAATTATGTAGCAAATTTTTACTTAAATTATTTGTCTTTTTCCTACTCATCTACACTCGGCCCTTGTTGTTGGTAGGAATGCCAATAGGGCGGGACAAAGCGATTATGAAATGATTTTAGAGCTACATAGGGTAAGATAAATTTAATATTATGCGGGATGAGGCGAGTCGGAACGAGTTGACGTAGTTATTTTTAACAGATAATATGGACGGGCGAATTTAGGATACCAAATAGGAACCCAAAGAAAATTAAATTTTTGTAATTAATAAAAATAAAAATAAACTTTTTATATTAAACTTTGACTTTAATTTTATCTTTTTTTAAAAAAAATTAAACTATATCTATCCAGTAAATTTTTAGTTGTTGAAATATTATTAGCGATTAAGAAACAATTGTTGAAATGCTAACTAGAAACCATTAATTAGCGAAAAATGATTATTTTTTTAATGAATTTTATGTTTCATATTAAACTCAATTAACAAAAAACTATGAATTTATGCGGGGCGAATTTATACAATTAGGTACATATGAAATAGAGCAAACGATTTAAAAATGAAAAAAATTGTCATAAATTATCATGTAGAACGATTTAAAAAAGGCTTAGGCATAATATATAAACATGACCCTTAACTTGGCGTTAGCTGATAACTATATCCTTTAACTTTGGGTATACACAAGTAGACACTTAAACTTGTATAAAATTGAACAAATAGCCACATTCATTCTACATGGTAATTTTGTATCCTATGTGGCGTGCTACGTGTATTATGTTATTTAGGATACATGTGTTTACTTGTTTAATTTTATACAAGTTTAAGGGTGTACTTGTGCACACTCAAAATTAAAGGACATAATTATCTGCTCAAATCAAGTTAAGAGTCATGTTTATGTATTAATCATAATTGTCGTAAATTATCATGTAGGACGGTTTATTAAAAAATTTAAGAGTTGAGCTCAATCGGCCCCACACCCATGTCGGCTGCCCCATTGTCATCCCTTGCCTAGCCTTACCTCATCCCCTGTCCCTTCCATGCCCCCACCCCACCCTACCCCACATCCCTATCCTGTTTCTGCCCTTTTGAGACTGTGTCTCCTCCCACCTCCAAAAAAAACTCCTATGAATCCGTCAATGGAAGATTCTCAGTCTCACTCCCACTCCCACTCTCACCCTCACCAATACACCCACTCATCTCCACTCCCTTCCATCAATGAATCTTCTGAGCAAGTCAAATTTGCAAGCTCCGATGCTGCCTTCTCCCCCACCGTCTCCTCCGCCGTTGGATCCAACACCGGTGCTAAATACAAGCTCATGTCACCTGCTAAGCTCCCGATCTCTCGCTCCTCCGCATGTATCACCATCCCTCCTGGTCTCAGTCCTTCATCCTTTCTCGAATCTCCCGTTCTTCTTTCTAACATCAAAGTTAGTTCTACTTCTCAACACATGAAATTTACACTTGAGAAATTTCACTTTCAGATTTGGGATCCGATAACCTAACTAGATGTTTTTTCGTTTGTTAAGAAAATGAAATTGGATATCTTAACTAGTATTTTGATTGCTAATTTGAAAGTAATATAGTTGTGCTGTCTTCAAATTGTTTTCCTTATTTGATACTCTCGAGTGGAGGACCGGAGGAATGTGATTGCTGCTTTCTTAAAAGTACATTTTGGACTATTAATTATATGTTTGGTTGTTTTCATTTTAGTGCAATTTATTGTTTGATTCCTTTTCCCCACCTGAGTGCTATTTTGGGGAATACGTGTGTATCTATATATATATATATGGATTTCTGTGAAAATTGCAACCGTAGGTTTTGATGCTTACATTAGGATGCTGATGTATGATTATTCTTCTACATTTTCGTAGAATTATATTCTGCCGTCCCCTGCATATATAGCCGTCAGTGTTTCTTCACATGTTGAATCTTCCTTTTGGCAAGGTGCTCAACTTACCACTAAGTTGTTCCATAGAGAAAAAAGATACTGGTGATATGAATGTGGACATAATAATGGCATCAAAGAGTTATATATTCTTTTGTTATTCTAACCAGTATGATTATTATAAGCATGTGTGCTTCACGTGTCACTGAAGTCTTATATTGAAAGGTTCCAACTTCAGTGGCTGGTGATGAATAACCTATAAAACTACTATAAGTAGCATCTATTTTTTCTTGAAAGCATCTTCACCCACAACTGAGATGGTATGATAATTGATAAAGAAAGATAGCGAAAAGAAAAAAAAGGTTTCTTCCCCTATAAAGGAGGAGGAAGCTGAGGAAAAAGAGGAAAATTTGTATCACTTTGGTTATCCCATGTTCAGATGCTACTTCTATTTTGGAAAGAAGATTGTGATCACTGAATAGTGTATCTTATAACCTGCAGGCTGAGCCGTCTCCGACCACAGGTTCCTTCTCCAAGTTTCAACTAATGCAAGACTCTAGTGGGAGTGCTACTTTTTCATTTATGAGAAGCTGTTCCAGTGGAAATGCATATGGTGAAACGACCAGCGAATTTGAGTTTAAATTTGCTATTGGATCTAGTTCTACATCAGGATCACTGGCGAAGGAAGCTGCGGTGGTAATGCCCTTGACTGTTATCCTTCGCATATTGGAAATAAATTGCCTAGGTTTTTTTCAAAGCCTATATGCTTGAATTAGATTAGAAACAAGGAAATACAACAAGAGCACTATTGAATATTAGTTATTTTCTCTTCCCCCTTTAAAACTTCTCAATGGGCCAATCCATTCCTTAAATTGAACTGTGCTTGATTCAGAAATTTGCTTAAAAATCTGACTTTGGTGTTCTTGAAATTCTCTCTCTCTCTCTCACACACACACCCACTCACTCACTTGCCACATCTCATTCGTGAAAGGATTGAGACAACACTTACCAATAAAAAAAGGACTATAGCTCAATTCTTTGCACTTTGATGCCCGTTGTATGCTTGTAATTATAACATGAAATGTCAGTCAAAGTAATTCTGTTGATCTTTTTGTATATGAATTACAAACATACAAAAGGCATCTGCAAGTGAGAGATAACTTCTTTGTGACCAAAGTTGTGGGAACAAGGTGGGTTTTTGGTCACTTCTTTCTTTAACAGGAAAATAAGATGGTACAAAGATTGCACCTTTTGTTTTGTTTGTTTGTTTTCAGTTTTTGTAACAAGGTGATTACATCTCTTTTGTTGATAGTTCAAGACCTTTAAATGAATTAATTTTGAAGATGGACTTTATAAAAAAATGAAAAGAATGGCGTGTAGCTGTTAAAAGTATGGTCAAAAGGTGTTAACTCGTTGCCAGGAAAATGATGATTTGTTTGCATCGTGTATTTGGTTTCCATATATGTCACCAATTTTTTCCTCTACATTTGAGTGGATGTGTGGTTCTGATGAATTGCTCATCTCACTTGACTGATACTTTGGGGTTTGGAAGCATTTCCTTTCTTTCTACATTTTATGGATTTAATGATAGAGGATCCAACAACAATAAGAAGGCCCTACAGATTTAGTTTTGTACTTTCTTTTAGTACCTAAAGAAGCAACATGTGAACTTCATTATTATTTTAACTGAGTTGAATTGAGTTAATTCCTAATACACTGTTGTAATGAAGATTTCTGCAGGTTTCAACCAACAGCAAAGTGAACCTCTGATTCAAGTTCAAGATCGATATCTTTCTCAATCATTAGCGCCTTCACCTCTTGTTGAAAGCGAGATGCCTGATTCAAAAGAGCTGAGTCTACCTGCATCTGTTAGTTTAGAAGCCTCGTCAATTAGTACTTCTGCTGCTGCAACTGATAATGAGGAAATAAATCAGAGAGGTCAATCAAATCCAAGCTCGCAAGGGTCACATGCTAATAATAAAGATGTATCATCGGTAACAGCTGAGAGATCATCAGAAGATGGGTATAACTGGAGAAAGTATGGCCAGAAACTTGTTAAAGGAAGTGAATTCCCAAGGAGCTACTACAAATGTACATACCCAAACTGTGAAGTTAAAAAGATATTTGAGCGCTCTCCTGATGGACACATAACAGAGATTGTGTATAAAGGTTCCCATGATCATCCTAAACCCCAGCCCAGCCGTAGGTTTACTCCTGGTGCGCTTACTTCCATCCAAGAAGACAGAGGTGAGAGAGATGCATGCCTCACTGGTCAAGAAGGTAAATTGAATTGCTCTTTAAGGGTTGTTTCTCTACTCAACAAATGCATGACATGGTAGTCTTTATTGAAGCTTCTTTGATCTCATATGGAGTTATTCCTCTCTCTGTTTTATCTTTTCTTGAAGACAAATTCAACACTAATGCCCAGACTAGTAACACTGAGCCCAGCGGTACTTCACTATCACCTCAACAAGTAGGTAATGATGGTCTTGAAGGTACAGTGTCTCAGATGCACAGCGCTAATGATCAGATGGACGAGGATGATTCATTTGCAAAAAGAAGGTAAAAACTAAGGGTCCTAAATTTATTCCTGTGTAGTAGTCCAATTTAACAATTGAGTCTTTAAGCAGGAAAATGGATGGTGGCATGGATATTACACCAATTGTTAAGCCTATCCGTGAACCACGCGTTGTTGTTCAAACTGTGAGTGAAGTTGATATATTGGATGATGGATACAGGTGGCGGAAATACGGTCAAAAGGTGGTCCGTGGTAATCCTAATCCCAGGTATTTAAAGCATTGTGTGGCATCTAATCCTAAGTGTTGTGGTCCAAAGTAAATCAATACTTTTAGGGGGAGTTCCCCATGATGTTCTAGGCCATCTTTCTAGTCGACTCGATAGATTCCCCTCTCAATAACAGTGTTACTTAGCAAAGTTAAGAAATAGATACTCAACTATTGTTTTGGGTGAGATGAGATGTAGTGGTGATGTCTTATTAAGCTGTGAACTGAAACTTATTTACAATCCCATACAACCATAACTGGAAAAATTGGGAAGGCATGTGTTATAGCAGAAAGTTTTGGGTCTGTACATAGTCAGCTTAGAATGTAAACACTTTCAACTAATTTGACTCTCTTAATGAGGTCTTAGATGAGTCTGTACCAACTGTTGAGAAATGATTTGAAATCATTTATATGTCAATTCTCATTGCTTGGTAGCCATGTGCATAAATCAAATAAAGTTTATTATGTAGTATGAACATATTTAGCTCTTCAACCCTCCCTCTCTCCATCTAGCAGTCTCTTCTGACCCCCTTTTCCACCTAATTTTTTTGTTTGATATTTTATGTTATATTATTTACACTCAATTTTGGTCTATTAGATTTTTCTTGGTTCTGAATCCACTCCTATTTTTATTTATCGCAGTATTAATAGTACAAAACAACATACCCAGTGTAATCCAACAAAGTGGGGTCTGGGTCTGGGGAGGACAGAGTGTACGCAGACCTTACCCCTACCTTGGAGTTAGAGAGACATATCGTAGTATTAATAATACATGTGAAAATTGGCGGTGTTAATGATAGATTAATGGCAGCAGTGCCATTATTGAATGTATTACTTTGACAACTTTTTTGGCTAAAATTTGATTGAGAGGTTAATTACCACTTGATGCCCTGAGGTTAAGTTGGAGCATGGGAAGCTGCCATTAGAGAAACAGTCACTTAAATAATCATTTATATCCAATCTGTGTTTTTCGCTGCTCATTTACTTGTTGGTACTCTGGAGAGCTCCTTAATAGCATAATGGCCTAAAGTATTTGGAGGTCCTAGATTCAACCCTCATACCCTTGAAATGTTGAAGTAAAGCATGGTTTAACATGCACCTGCATGACTGCGTGTGAACCTTGTGCCTCTAAAATATAGGAAGTTGGACCACTCAGTATTTTATTTATTTGCCAAAGGCGTGATTGTAATGCCCTTGTTTCAGCAGCAGACCATAGAGTTCTATATACAGCTTATCAAACAAACATTTCAGAATGAGCTGAATGAACTTCTAGTGAGACATCTAAGTAGTAGAGGGTGAATGGTTTTCAGGCTTGATCGATTATCTTCAGGTAAATGTTTAATTAGGAATATAGGACAAGTGAATAAAACCTTTTTTGTGTTAAAATATCAAGGTAGTTTGTAACTAGATTCATGCACGCCTAGATCTATTGTATTAAATGAAGAAAATCATATAGAATATATTCTATAGGATACCTCAGGATATTCTATTTAATTATAGAATATATACTTATTTTATTAGCATAGGAATTGATAACCTACTATATTATGTATTAAGTCAATTGAAAATTTTCTATTTTCACAGTATGAATATCTGATCTTCTAAATTTTCTTTCTGAAACTCAAAATACCCTTAATTAGCTTTCATGGGTGGAAATCGCTAAACTGAATCAAGCATCTAACAATTCATCAAATCTCTGATAAACTTCTGAATATCTTTGCATGGAGGACCTGGTGATGTTTTCATTAATTTGGCGTACTTTAAACAGGAAGGTGAAAGAACATAGATTTGTTGACCTCTCTTTGAATTTTGTAGTCTTTGGAAGGAGGGTGATTATTTAGCTATCATTTTAGGTAATAGAAAATAGTTAGTTTACCTCTAAAACTGTAAAGTCTACATCCAAAATACAATGAACCTGGTCTTGGCGTGAGTTTCTTATGTTTTTATGGTGCTCATGTGAATGTGATGTAGGAGTTATTACAAGTGCACCAATGCTGGATGCCCTGTCAGGAAACATGTGGAGAGGGCTTCCCATGATCCCAAAGCTGTAATTACTACCTATGAGGGGAAACACAATCACAATGTCCCAGCTGCCAGGACTAATAACCATGAAATGGCAGGATCAGCACCTGTAACTGGGGGTTCAAGGGTCAGGACGGAAGAAAATGGCTCAGTTAGCTTGAATCTAGGTGTTGGTATAGGATATGGTATGGAGAATAGGCGCAATGGACAACTTCACAATCTGCCTGCAGAAACTGTATATAGCCAAGTTCAGTTTTCAAGTTCTAGTATGATGGTAGTACAACCAGCTACAGTTGCGGCATGCTACAACATTGTAAATGGTGGAATGAGCCGGTTTGGAACTATAGAAAATCGTGTTCAGGGCACTGGCTTTGAGACTCTGCCCTTGCAATCATCTGCTCAATGTCCTCAAAACTATGGAAGGATACTATTGGGGCCGTGAATGTTTCTTCCTTCAGGCAAAAACTAAAAAATAAGAAGCCTCCATCCGTTTTCTTTTTCAGCTTCTTGGTGGGATTACAGAGGGTTGGCTACATCTCTTGTTGGCGTATACACTTCACTTCAGAATTGAGAACCCAACATGTTGTATGATACAGTTTCACCAAATGTTTATTATGTAATTAGCTTTAATATCACTGTTGCTTTATACCGACAGTATGCTACAAAATGTAACAACTATGGATGTTCTGAGTAGATGTGAACGTTGCTTAACTGTAGGCAAAATTTGCTCGGCCCTTGTGAAGAACTTGGAGGTATGGGCTCCTTTACGAAATTATAGGATACTTGAATATGTTGTATTTTCTATAATATGGTAGTAGACCCGTGTGAAATGTATTTTCCCACTATAGGTTCTGTAGAATATACCCTTGTGAAATGTATTTTCACATTATAGGTTGAGGTACAACAGATCCTTGCGGTTCGATCCTTTCCTGATTAGTGCACAGGCTGCCTTCTTTACTGAGGTAAAGAAAATATCTGAATTTGATGAAAATGCACTTTTATATCCTTTCCTTGTCTTTACTACCCCATGGCCGCATTTGTATAAAAGTTTATGCTTGTTAAAAATTTAAAATGATGATTGTTGATCTTATATATATATAACAAAATAAAAGAAGAAATTATTCCTAGAATGTTTTAATCATCGTCGGTAATATTCAACTGAAAATTCGTTCCAGTTTAATAATCCCATCACTTAATAATTAAGCTTTTTAACTTATAAAGTATACCATATCATGCTACAAAATATTAAACTAAAATATAGAGAAATACAAAAAAAATATTCAAAATACATAAGCCATGAACCAAGAATAGAATATATCAGAAATAACCTAATTTAACTATCGAATTTTTTTAAAAAAATTTACCATGTGTCTGTCTTCGACTGACAGGGTATTGGATTGAGCTCAAAGTCTTATTCAAATAAAAGTGTTCGAATTAGATTTAGATAGTATGAATTTTCAAGATTTGAATCGAAGGAGAATATAGTGCCTTAAATTTGAACGCGGAACCTCAAGATAAATTTTGAATCCTTAATTACTACCACAAGTTCTGATTGAAAGAGAATATAGTGTCTTCAATTTGAACGTGGAACCTCAAGATAAATTTTAAATCCCTAATTAAACCACTAAACCAACCTTTTATCTTGTCTTTAAAAATCTATATATATTCATAAAAAAATAATTACCTTATGCATACAATGTAATATTTTATCAACGGAGTTCAGATGAACACCCTCTCGACCTCCTAAATCCTCCCCTGACCACTCGTTTCAAAGAAATCAGATAATGTATGAAGTGATTCAAGTAGAGTCATATACCCCCAACAAAATCTGCGTTGTCCTGCAGTAGTTTTTAAATTGTACCTACTTGTGAGCTTTAAATACATACATAAATACAAAATCCTTAAATTCATTCATTGTCTCTCTTCTCCTTTTGGCAAACTTCCACATATATTCCCACTACCTTTATTTGGATAATAACAATATTCAACTTCTCCATACACTACTTGGTTCATGTTTCTAAGTTCCATGAACTATCACAAAGTTAACCATGCATAAAGCACTTTAGTTCAGTAGTGAAGTCAGAAATTTTGTTAAGAATGCTCAAGAAACTAATATTTAAATTATATATATAGTATAATTTTAATTTCTGACATCACTCAATGCATGCTATGTGGATGTTAGTGACAGAAACTATCAAATGTGGTGGTAAGCTAAGTACAGATGTTTTGCCACAGAGGGAGAGGACACATTGTTATCATCATAAGGCCAATGCTCCCATAGAAAAACCAGAATTCAACTCCATATCTCAACACAAGGAACCTCTATGGAGATGGTTTTGTGGTAAAGTTTCTATATTTCAATTCTTAGTTCACTCCCTCCTTTTAGTATTGTGATACAGGATAGCTCTTACCATTATACGTAACTGGAGGCAGAGCTAGGTGGGGATTCATGGGTTCGGACGAACCTACTAGCTTTTTCATAGACTCTATATTTGAATTAGAAAATTAATTTTTTTTATATATATTAACTTGTGAACCCCCAAACAAATTGATTTACAACCCCCAAACTCCTAATCTTGGCTACGCCTCTGCAGGTAACTCTGTCGATCAAGATTTGTAGTTTGTTTGACCATGTTTCTTGAAAGTTAAAAGTGCTAGTCTTTTTTAATGGTGTTTATTTTAGAGAGTTGAAGTGTTCGACCAAATTTTCAGAAAAAATAGATATTTCTGAATAGTAGCAAAAGCTATTTTTCAGAAGTGGTTCTGTCCCATATATAACACAACATAGTTGGCCTGGAGTTGCTGTTTTTTTTCTTTTCTAACACAACATGATTTTGTGGTTAAACAGAACTGGAAATTGGACATCCATCTAGGAATATTGTCGAGAAGATTTTTCGAGCATCAACAACAAATCCGTCAAAGCAACTTCGAACAATAAAGAAAGTTCTGAGGGTGAACAACACAATTGATACTTTAGAAAAATTCGAAAAATACAGAGAAACTGTGAAGAAAAGGTCATTAGGACAGTACAAAAACCACCCAAAAAGCGCAGTTGATGGAAATGAATTATTGCAATTTCATGTCACGACAATTAATTGTTGTTATAAACATATGAAAATCAATCCTGATGAACTCTGCAAAGATCCAAGTTGTTGTGCCTGCAGGCTAATTCAATCTGGCTTCAGAACTTTGTACAACTCGAAAAATGGAATTCAATTAAGCACAAACAGTGATGTCCCGTATGAGCACGCGAATCGCGTCTCTAAGGGAAAGAATGTGAAGAGAGCTGTGATAGTTTGCAGGACAATTGCTGGTAGAGTAGTGAACAAAGATGATGTAAAACTTGATGAAGAGTATGATTCAATCGCAAGTGGACTTCATTCAAGGTCACAGTACTTGATTGTAAAGGATTCAAGTGCTGTGCTCCCTTGCTTCATCATTGTTTTAGACTGAATATATTCTTGTGTGGAGTTTATTTTTCTTAAATTATGTGAAATTGAGTAAAAATATATTTTTCTTAATAACTTGATCTAAAGAATATCTCTTCCGTTAGTAGTTTGATCCAAAATGCTACTGACCCAAAATGCTTCTATTATTATTTAATGAGTAAAAAATGGAGTACATTCCTTAGATAGTCACTTATGTATGGGAATTTGTGCTATAAAAACCACAATATCACACCGCTATTTCTACTTTCCTACGTGGCATCCTACATGCAAGGATAATCAGGATTTCAAGACTTTGTGTGCACTAGTATTATCTTAACTCAAATATAAGCTCTAAGATAAACTTCAAATAGAAACAATGAAATAATAAACACTCTATCTAGATTCAAATCCAGGTCTCACGAGTGGATATTTTTGCTTGTACTAGCAGCACAATGACACTCCTTTACTTTTCATGGGTGCACTATTAATTACTCATCACAATTTCTGTTAGTTTCTCAAGATAGATATACCTATATATACATGATTTTTTTGAAGTTAACGGATGCATGTGCACCCCTATCTAGAGGAGTGGGTCTGCCTCTCTACATGACAATTTTGGTTCTATGTGGTGTCCTATGTAGATTATGTCACGTAGGATTCATGTGTCTACTTATTCAACTTTATACAAATTCAAGTGACTATTTGTGCACATCCAAAATTCGATGACATAATTATGAAATGAATCCAAGTTAAAAGACATATTTATATATTATGTCTTTCCATTGAATATACTCCTCTCCCCCAAGGCGAATCAGGATTTGAAGACTTTGTGTGCACCAGTATTACCTTAACTCAAATATGAGTTCTAAGATAAACTTCAAATAGAAACAATGAATAAAACAGTCTAGCTAGATTCAAATTACCCAGGTCTCACGGGTGGATACTTTTACTTGTATCAGCAGCACAATGACACTCCTTTGCTTTTCATGGGTGCATTGTTAATTATATCATAATTTCTGTCAGTTTCTCAAGATAGATATACTTATATATACATAATTTTTCCGAAGTTAACGGGTGCACATGCATCCCATCTAGAGGGGTGGGTCTGCCTCTCTACATGACAATTTTGGTTCTATGTGGTGTCCTATGTATATTATGTCACGCAGGACTGATGTGTCTACTTGTTCAACTTTATACAAATTCAAGTGACTACTTGTGCACATCCAAAATTCGATGACACAAATATGAAATGAAGCCAAGTTAAAAGACATATTTATATATTATGTCTTTCCATTGAATATACTCCTCTCCCCCAATGGGAAAGTGTATATATACTCTCAATTTTTTTTAAAAAAACTTGTTGTCTAAAATAAATCATACAAATTTGTGTGGCTATATGATAAAATGAGTATTTTAAGATTAAATTATTAATAAATATAGAAATGTGTCATATCGACTAAGTCAAAAGTCAAAAGAATATTCTTGGTGTATACATGAAGACTTATATCGAAATCTTCTATATTACAAGTGGTATACATATATATTAGATGTATGTATAGGGTGAATCATCAAACTTGGTATGAAGCTTCCACAAATGTACTACTATATATTAACCAGTGAAGAATCTTCTCCAAGACTGCCAAGGAAGAAATCCCCCTTTTTTACATTAAAAAAAAATAAAAATTAGAAACAACAAACATAATAAACATAATAAGGCTTTATAACTATATTTTCGATAATTTCGCTCCATAACTATAATTTTGTTTGCTATGAAAGTTATGGTTTGTTCTTGAAGACCTATTACTAGTTTGAGATATTCAATTTGTAGTCATGAGTAAAAAGGAAGAAAAATTGAATATCATAAAGTAGAGTAGGATAGCTTAGTACCACAATTAGGACATCGCTTATAAAATTTGTTCTTAAGAACAAGTCCTGAACCCCCACAAACTTCACATTTCTTCTGTTTTACCTGACAAAACCAACAAGTTTAATCAGACTTTTGAGCATGGGATGTGAGCAATTAAATAGAAATTAGCATTAGTGGTACTTAACAATTCTCTTGCTGAACTCCACTCCTGCTACCACAAATGGTGTCACACCTGCTGCATAAATGGTTCTCATTAGTTTGCTAATCCCAAAAAAGAAATAACAATAGCAATAACATATACAGTGAAATCTCGTAGGAGTCTTGAGAGGTTAGAATATACGCATGTCTTATTAAGATGTTATTTTCGAAAGACTCTCAATTCAAGCCAATTAAAGTAGTAATTAAAAGAAGGGAAAAACGACAAATAGACCTTTGAACTATCTTAAATGGTATGCAGATACATTCCGTCATATTTTTGGAACATTGGTGCCCCTACCGTCAAAAAATTAGAGCATATATGTTCTTTACTCTAACGGAAGACTAAATAGGGACACGTGGCACAATCTTATCCGGCGATCCGATATTTAATAAATGTCGCACGTGTCTGTACGTCAATATAAAGGGTATGTATGCTTTAGTTTTTGGACGACAGGGGCACCAATATCCCAAAAGTATGACCAATGATATTTGTATACCATTTACGATGGTTCGGGGTCTTTTTTCTCTTAAAATAAAAATGGTGTAAAAAAACGACAATGAAGAGAAACATAATATCTAATAGTAAAACAGTGCGGACGTAACAACAACAATATGCAGTAATCTAAACACAATAAATCACAGATAATATCATATACCAAAAATAAAAAATTACATGATTAGGTTGATACTATGACTGACTCGATGTTTAATGCTAGCAATAGCAGCCTACCACCAAGCCATATACAATTATACAAGAATAGACTAGTAGTAACAAGACAACCCGCAATTACCAATTGATCTTTTGTGACCTTCATATCCTCAAATTTCGAGAATTAAACCTTTTTAATTTTGATCGTCAATTAAGACATAAATTAAAAATTAACAACTGATAATATTGAAAGACACGTAAATTGAGAAGGTAGAATAGAGTATGAATAGTACCCAAAGAGCCAGCAACAATTTGCCAAGTGATTTCCACCTGAGTTGGGTCTGAAGTTATTATATCTGTTGCCGCGGCGGCGTTGATTGACTTGCGTAATTGCCTGTTTCGTTTCATAAGAAGAGGAAGCTGTGTTTGCTTGTTCAATGGAATTGCTGGTGAGTTGAATCCATGAAGAGGAGCCAATGGTGTAGCCATTGGAGAGTAAGGAGCACACAATTCTTCTTTTGGTTATAGGGGTAATGTGGTCTAAATGTTTAACAACCACAAATTTGTATTCTTGCTCTAATCTCTCCACGTTCCTTGTTTTTTTTTTTTTTTTTGGGTTGAGAAATTAAAAAATAAGATATTAAGTTTCTTAAAAAGGAGAAAAATGTTTTTTTCAATACGAAGGTGAGAAACATATATCATAAATGACATTTCAAATTCATTATGTACTCTCTACTTACTGAACACATCCTTGATCATCTCAGCAGACTCGGCCCCTAGCCCCCACTTTTTATCTTATAGTGTTTTGTTTGACTATATATAAATAATTTTAATATAATAATTTTTACTTAATTATCAAATATTTAAAAATATTTTTTGCTACTATTTTATTAATCCTATTTGTATTTGAAAAGTTTTTACTTTTACTCTTCATTTTGCTTTTTTTTTCAGCCGTAGATGAAGAAATTTAAATTTACTTGTTAAAGAACTTAAATTTGGGACACTTTAATAAATGTACACTTAAATTATGAAAAGTCTTAATTACCCCTCAAATATGAATTAACTATATGTCACATGACACAAAATAATTTTTTACACTTTCATATTCAATCTATTCACGTTGAACATAATTTTTTAATATAATTTTTTCACATAATATAAATAATGTGTTCATGCCCGACTTGATTTTGTGTATTCTTTTTTACAAAATATAAAATTATATTTTATGGAGAAGAATTTGAGATTTAAAACAAAACACATGTGAAAATGATTCGAAATGGTGATTTTAAAGTAAAAATTAGGCAAATCACATAGTATAAGAAAGAAATTATTTTCTATCCCTACTCTTTCATTAATTATCAAAAATCCTTTTTTTTAGTGTCTTTCGGATACATAATATTGCAGGCGGATACTTTAATTAATAAAGGACGGATACTTTAATTAATAAAGGACGGATACTTAAATTATTAAGTTGTTGTTATCAGTTTAACGCGTTAAATAAGGGATTAAAATAGAAATTATAATTGACTGCCACAAATCACGCGTATCATGTGTTGGGGTATATAACAATTAAGTTATTTGATAATTTATTTAGTATCATATACGTTATAGTTCAACTATATTTTGTATCTGATAATACAAAATTGTTAGTTGTTATGATTTAAATCAATGTTACAAGATTCAACCTGTTAAGGGATACAAAATATATTGAAACTTAATTGTTTTGTACCAATTGTAACATATACACAAATTTGTTATTTGATAATAAATTGTGTATCATATACATAATAATTTTATGGATATTGTGTATATGATAATAATATAGTATCATATGTTGTGATTTACATCAAGGTTACCACATGTTAATAGATACTAAATAAATTGAAAATTAGTTGTTGTTTACCAAGTGTAGAATATATAGTATCAGATATTCTGTATCTGATGGTTATATTGTATCAGCAGTATTGGTGTATAAGATACAATTTGTAACAAGATACTATA
>JAJOOS010029638.1:0-17127 GCA_029582725.1 Solanum chiquidenum | reverse complement strand
TTCCAAGTACCTATAACTTTATTGTTATCCCAATGGGTAAGTGGGAAAATATCATTTATGAAAGGTACTCCCAAAATAATTTGGTTAGTAATATCTTTGACTAAAACAAAACTTTGAGGTACACAACTTTTACCTCTACAAATAAAAGCTTCAGGTAATTTAAATTCAATATTCATTTTGCTTCCATTAGCAGAACGGAGGCTATGAGTAGTTTTATGAAAATACCTAGAAGGTATAAGACCTTCTTGAATACAATTTAAATCAGCAGCACTGTCAATTAGTGCTAGAAATTCCTTTTTATAGTTATAATCAATAAGAAGAGTAATTTTAGTATAAAACTTTTGTGAAGTAAAGGCTTTAAGACTAAGTAAGAAATCTTTTTTATTATTTTTTTGAGGTATGTTAATAGCATTCAACTCGGATCGTCCAATCAATTAAAGGAACCTTTAATTGATATAAATAAGATCCTGTCTAGCTTCATGAAAATCCTTACTATCTGGGTCCGCCCGGGTCCGCCCTTCACATGGGTAATCCAACGAGTAATTCCAATAGATTTTTCAGCGATCTTTCATGAGCTGACTGGTTTATTTATATAATTGACCTTTCATTGATTGTTCAACACTCATTTTCAAAATACCGCCATTATAGTAACCTAGTATGTTAAAGTTCTACACAATAATCTAGCCTATCATAAGGCCTGAATACAAAAAGAACTATAATGTAAACAGAAGTACCTTGAAACGCTTCACCACGAGGATGTACCAACCAAATTGCACACTTTTATTCAAACCTTTAAAATATTACAAAGAAAGATAGAGAGAGAGAGAGGGGGTTTTGTTCTTTTTGTATTCAGGCCTTATGATAGGCTAGATTATTGTGTAGAACTTTAACATACTAGGTTACTATAATGGCGGTATTTTGAAAATGAGTGTTGAACAATCAATGAAAGGTCAATTATATAAATAAACCAGTCAGCTCATGAAAGATCGCTGAAAAATCTGTTGGAATTACTCGTTGGATTACCCGTGTGAAGGGCGGACCCGGGCGGACCCAGATAGTAAGGATTTTCATGAAGCTAGACATGATCTTATTTATATCAATTAAAGGTTCCTTTAATTGATTGGACGATCCGAGTTGAATAGACATTCTAATCTTTACAAATTCATAAATTGAAGTACTATGATATCTAAGGGAGTGGACAAAGTCACAAAAGGTAGATTTTTATCACGTTTAGACTTACATGTGTAATCACCAAATTTTAGATATATCAATTCTGAGAAAATTATGGCTACTTAATGAACAACATTAAAGTGAGATACGCTAAAGCAGGCATTCGCAGTTATGACTAATTAAGTTATAATGTATGCCCCAATCATAAATTTAGTTGTAATTGTGATATACAAGACATGTTTACACCAAAAAGTACGAACGTGAGTGGTTCAAGGAAACAAATAAAGCAAGTTTTATACCAAAATATAATATTGGACAGATACAAGCTTCCTTCATTCAGGATAGTCAAATGCACATATACCAAACTGTATGACTTCTAATATTTGAGTATTATTTTAGTGGATGTTAAGATTTCAAAAATAAGTTAGATTACAGAGATGTCACATCCAACATATGAATTCAAACTTGATCTAATCGTTCGATACTTAAATTTTTTATCATATTTCAATGCACCAAAGTTCGACTAAATTCTAAAAAGCCAAGTATACAGTAAAAATTTTAAAATATAGAAAAAGGTAGAGAAGAAAGTTGACCTTGTATATTTCTTTTGTCATAGAATGTTTATGACATTTGAAGAATGCTAATTTAATTTCTACTATTTTATATGGAGCTACAATTATTTTACATAGAGCTACACATGAAGAAAAAAATTGCATCGAAAGAAACTATCATGTCAAAGAGTAGCATGTTATTAATAAGAGGACCAGAGAAACTTGATGTCACCAACACTCAGAATCAACCAGTCCAATCCAATAGCATACAAGCAATAAATTAGAATTCAAACTTGATGCACCAAAATAATAAAGAACTTCAAGGGTTACAAGTAATATCTTATTGAATTGAATAAGAAGCTTGAAACAATATATTTTGCTTTGACTTACAATCAACAAAACATAAATAAAATCTCAATAGAGGAACTAATATAGCAAATAGATTTTTCTGGAGTTAAAACAATACTCAAAAATTTACCTTTAAATAATAAAAGGGTTCCTATATATTTATAATATAACAAGAAAACGTGAAATGAAAACACGAAAAATATAATTACTAAAGAATTCAAGGAATAGCAAAACATTAATGATAGTTTAAAAGAAAAACAATAGAAGTGTCAAATATACTTCGCATAACTAGAGCATTTGACATACTAGGGTTTTTGGATTTGGAAAAAATAAAAAATAAGTGATTCTTTCTATTTTTTTAACTTGTAAACAGAAATTAAAAAAATACCAATTAGGAGAACTAACAGAGGCTTAATGAGTTATACACGAAAGAAAAAGATATAGACTTCAAAATCAATAGAGAATATCGAAACAAAAATAGTAAGAAAAGAAGGACATTACCCATTTGAAGTTATTCTTCTCAAGTTTATTCTGATTTGATAAAAAAATTCCTCTCGTGCCATAAGCCTAACCTTCGACGATGCTAAGTCTCGGGGTAAGCCCTTCGTCGTTGTGTTTCAGTCGATAAAATCCTCCGAGTGATTGACGACTTGTGAGCTCGCATGGCTCATAGAATGGGAAAACCCCCTCTCTTCATTTCATTATTTTATTGATGGGTTTTTACGAATTTCTTTCGCTCTCGCCGTCTCTTCATATAGTGAGTGAATAAAATGGAAATAGAGAAATTTCCTTGTTTATAATCGGCAATGTCGTCGAACTTTGAGGGGGGAATAGAAGAGAGAAGATTCAGGTGCTAGGGTTCATGAGTTAAGAGGGGAGAGCATGTGCAAAATTGGGGGCGGAGAATGGGATTAAGGTAGGTCTTTTAGATTATATATTAAGTAAAGAATTGTTCTGAGTCTTTGGATGGAGAGGTTTGTACAAATGAGATTTAAAAGGGAAAATGAATCGGGTTTATTAGGATAGACGTTTGGTTAAATTGGAGTTTAAATTGGGCTAGTTTGGAGTTGATTTTCAACTAAAATTAACATAATTGGGTCAACAATTACTAGAATTTAAATAAATTGGATTGAATTGAATTGAGTTAAATTATATTGTTATTTAATACTACACTTTTATAGTTAAGTATTGTAACGACCCATTCCAATTGTTATGGGTAGATCAATGGTGAAAACTTTGGGTCATAATACTTTATGAGTAGTGACTTGAAAATTTTAGACTAGGCCAATCTTTAGACGAAATCTAAGTAGGGTAAGGTCTAGGAAAATTCAGGAAAGGATTGGGGTTAATGTTTAAGTGTGGATTGAGTTTTCCATTAGCTAATACATTAAGGAGTCTATAGGGCTTCTTGAAAGTAAATTCGGTTGAGTAGAACTCCCGATATCAAACTTGACGTGGAAGGGTTAGTTTAGAATGCCAAGGTTCGAATGTGTGTTACGAAATGAGAGCTTTGGGGAGGATTTACGAGTTTGTCTCCATGCAAGCAACTATGGTGGGTTGGTGGCCGCTATAACAGGTCAGTCGCGAATTAATGAGGGAAAATTCTCAAAATCACTCATTATTCTACAACTTCATTTTGGGAGAAGAAAGGGCGACCTGGGTACTATTCTTGTTTATGACTAGATGGATACTGATTTGTTTGACCCGGGTTCTACTTATTTCTAGATATCTATTAAATTTTCTTTGAGTTTTCACTTGACATGTGGTATTCTTGATTCCCCTATTCATATTTCTATACAGGTGGAGAGTCTATGATAGTGACTCATGTGTACCGTTCTTGCTCTGTGATGCTTGGGTAAATTTGATCATATTGAATATGGTTGATTTTGAAATCATCTTGGGTATGAATTGTCTATCCCTCGCACTATGATGTGCTAAATTTTAACTCTATGACAATACTTCTAGAGATTAAGATAAGGAAAGATTAAAATTGGAATTGGTGTACAAATCTAAGACAGTAAGCATTATATCCTCATTCAGGCTAGCAGGCTAGTTGGATAGGGTTGTTTGGCCTATTTGTCTCATCTCCAGGAAGTTAGTGCAGAGTCCTCTTCCATTGAGTTTTGGATTTTAGGAAGTATTTTCTATGGATCTTCCTGGTATTTCTCTTGATCAGGACATTGACTTTTGTATTGATTTAGAGTCGAGCACTAGCCTAATATATATTTCTCCCTATCGCATGCATGGCTCCGATAGAGTTGACGGAATTCAAGGCTCAGCTTCAGGAACTTCTTGATAAGGATTTCATTCCTCCCAATGCTTCTTTTGGGGTGCTCAAGTATTGTTGGTGAATACAAAATGATGGTAGCATGAGGATGTTCATAAATTATAGACAGTTGAATAAGGTTACCATCTGGAACAAGTACCCATTGCCTCGCACCTCTTTGACCAGTTGCAGGGTGCTTCTATTTTCTCTAAGATTGACTTGAGGTCTTGGTACCGTCAATTAAAGATCAAGCCTCAGAATATACTAAAGATGACTTTCTGAACTCGATGGACATTTTGAGTTCCTATACTATCATTTGGGTTGACTAATGTGCTCCCAACTTTCATAAGCTTGATGAATGGTGTGTTTAAGCCATTCTTGGATTCCTTTGTGATTGTATTTATAAATGATATCTTGATCTACTCCAAGAGTAAGAAGGAGCATGTAAATCACCTTAGAAGGGTATCCTAGGGAAATACAAACTATATACACAATTTTCCAAGTGTGAATATTGGCTATCTTCGGTTGCCTTCTTAAGGCATGTGGTATCGAGAAATCGGTGATGGTAGATCTCTATAAAATTAAGGTAGTTAAGAATTGGGTTATCCTAGATCTGTTATAGAGGTTACCATTTTTGTGAATATTGCTAGCTACTATCATAAACTTGTTAAGAACTTCGATTTTGATTGCTACTCATCTGACAAGGTTGACCGAGAACCCGGTACCTTTTGTATGGTCTGAACATTGTGAGTAGATCTTTCAAAGGCTCAATACGCTCTTGACCAAGACTCTTATCCTGACATTACTGGTGGAAGGTAAGGATTTTACCATTTATTGCGATGTTTGACTATCGAATTTGGGTCCTTTGTTGATGCAAGATAGAAATTTCATAGCCTATGCTTCAATACAATTGAAGCTTCATGAGTGGAACTATCTAACCAATGATTTAGAGTTTGCAGCGGTAGTATTTGCTCTCAAGATCTGACGACATTATCTTCATGGGTCTAGTGTGAGGTGTTTATCAATCATCTCAACTTATAACATGTGTTCATTAGAAGATTCTAAGACAGAAAAGGTGGATGAGATTTGAACATGCTTCAAAGCAAGGTGGTTATTGGGTGCTATACCCGATGTAGGTGGGGTACTCAATTTCAGAGGATGGATTTGTGTTCCTTGGGTTTATGAATTGATCCAGAAGGTGTTGATAGAGTCCCATGCTTTGTAGTATTCAATTCATCCTAGTGTAACCAAAATCTATCTAGATTTAAGGTGGCTTTATTTGTGGCCTGGAATGAAGAAGGACATAGTTGAGTTTGTATCCAAGTGTCAGAATTTTCAGCAAGTAAAGTATGAGTATCAAAGGTTTGCAGGTTTAATTCAGATAATGCCCAGTCCGGAGTGGAAGTGGGAAATGATCATCATGGACTTCGTGTGGAACTTTGATTAAATAACGCTATCAAATACACTTAATCCAGTTCTAAGAGTCAACGATCGCTAGTCAGTATATAACCCAACTAAATGAGTTGGGGTCGAATCCCACATGGAGTGGTACGTGTTTAAAATTCAATAGAAAAGTATGAATATGCTCAAGTCAATCATAGGAATAGACATTTACACATAAAAAACATAATGTAAATCATGGGGTGACACGAATGTCAAATAAGGGGGTTTTGATTTTCACTATCAGCTACAACAACATCAACTAATACGAGAATGATAATAATGAGGCGGGTTCTTGGGATATGATTCGATTATAGGCTAAGGTAGACAAATGGATAATTGCAATTGTTAGAAACTAGTTGTAAATCAGTGAATAAGCTAGACTTTAAAGGGAATAAATTTTTTCTCGAACAATTTACCCCGAATCAGGTCGATTTCTCTCGAACATAGATAAGCATGCAAATAAGAACAACCTACGCTTTAGTCCATTCACTCTCTTAAGCTGAATGTGTGGAAAACGGTTTAGGATTCACTCTCTTGAGCTGAATCCATGACAACTCAATACCCACAGACCATTAATTCAGTAATCTTGGTTTTAAAACCTCTCTCTTGAGCAAGCCAAAAACACGAAGATAAAACTGCATTTGCAACTACAATTTTTAAAATTAAACCACAATTACTGATTGAAATCACTTCTAAACAACATTTAAACTAACAATTAGCAATACCCACAAACTAAATTAGCCCATAATCACATATTTACACCCCAAGAATTTGGATTTTAGCTAGACATCATAAAAAGATAAAAATGGTTACCAAATTGTGTTTCCATCAACTGGGTAAGATTAATTTCGTCTTTACAAAGGTCTAAATTGAAGAATCTCAAAGACCCACTTCCAATTTCTCAAAAATGGAAAACTTCAATTCTTCAAAGCTAAGGAAAACTTGTCTCAAAACTCAGAGTTTAAACTGAAAATTACTCTAATGATTGTTCAGAATAGAATTTGATACTAGATGGGTATATTAAAAACATATTTATAGTCACCAAAAATATGTTGCGAAGGACCATTCGGTGCAGTAAGTCGGGCTCACCGATCAACTCGGCAATTCGCCCTTTGACCCATTCCATCGCCTTCTTGCTTTGGCCTTCAACATCCTCAAGGTCTGTAACTTTGGGCAATCTAACATTACATCGCGGAACCACTCGGCGATCTGCTGACTGCTCCTTTCTTTCGCTAACTTGATTTTCTCCTTCAGGGCTTGGCACACTGGAACTTTAGGCGAGGTAATGGCCATTCGGCAACTCGCCAAATGGAGTTGACGATCAGTAGGCTCTCTTTTCTTCCTTTTTTGAGCTCGCTTAGTTTCTTTTGGCAAATTAGTGTCCTTGCTTTGTTCCTCAATCCAAATACCTAGAAATCAAGGATTTTACATCAGTTATTGACACATTGAGGATATTAAATCTATCTAAATAAAGCCCTAAATAAGTCCAAATCTCGGACTCATCAACACCCCCAACTTAAACTTTTGCTTGTTTTCAAGTAAAACTCAAGTTCAACAGTTCAAAAAGGATGCCTCAAACAGTGTTACACAAGACTCAATCATGAATGCACACAACAAGACTTAATTTACTTATGCAAGGATCAATTGTGCACTCAAAGATTCAAGTTGTGACTCACTATTATCACAGATTCTCAAGTTCACAATACTTGCTTCAAATGCAAGTTCAAGCTCAACAAAGGTACTCAAATGCCCTCACACAAAGATGATTTCATATTCACACACAATGGTTCAACAATTTATAGCTCTGGAATCACAACATCTCTCACACTCACAAAGATGAACATATGCATGACTTCACCCATAGGCTTGCCCTTATTTTCCAATCAACCTTCTTTTCAGCTCACTCAAGATCAAAAAGGTTTTTTCAAGGCTTGTAATGGGGCTGAGTGTAAATGTATGGTTATTTAGGCTCGGTGATTGCTATCCTCATGAAATGTGGTATGAACGACACTTTCTTCCCCTTTCTTTAACAATTCCATTCCTGCTCAAACTTCGTCTCATTATTCATTTTTCATGAAACTTTGGACACCCCATTTCTTTTTGCAACTTTATTTCAAAACTTTTTCATTCTTTTTTTTCTTTTTCTTCTTTTTCTCTTTTTTTTATAGAGGGGTTCCATCTTTTTCAAAACCATGGGTAGAGGGAAATTTCTTCACATTTCCTGAGTTACCTTCTCTTTTCACCACACCCCCAACTTAGGCTTTTGGACTAAGTTAGTTATTCAAACAAACCACATCTCATGAGGATTTAGGGTGAAGGGATAAAGAAAGGTCGCAATTTCATCAAGTTTCTTCTAAGAAAAAGATAAGGGCTCAAAGGGTGTTCAAGCAAAGATCACACACTCACAAGGTACGCTACAAAAGAGGTATAATGTCAAATTGTTTCACTTTTTAAAAATTGTTGCCTAAGATCATTTCAAGAGTTCACATCACTTGGTCAACTAGACCAATGGGGCAAATTCTGGGTGTCATCACACATGGTTCACGGTAAGATCATCACACAAGGCATTGCCACCAATGTCAACCAAGACTCCACACTTTTGCTAGTGTGCAATGTTCATCACAAGAGACTCAATTTGACAATCGGCTAGTCATAACGAGATGCAAAGAGTTCACATATTGCCTATGCAACTTCATTTGGCCTCATGGTAGCCGCACATTCATGTTTGTTCGATTGAGAGAACTATTCAAGTCATCGGTATTGATCACAATTGACACTCAAATTTGCACAAGAACAACCACAATTAAATACACAAGAGGTGGCGAAATTTTTCAGAAGGGTCCAAAATTCATTTATATTCAAAATAAGGAGCCAATAGCTCAAACATCCACAAAAACAATGTCAAAACACAATATATAGCACAAAACTCAATATATAAACAAAAATAATAATAACAAGAGGTAGGTATGGAAATACCTCACCCCACTACAAACAAAAAGCAATTTGTCCTCAAATACAATAAAACATCCAAAATTCAATAAAAGAAGACAAAGAGGGAGGTAAAAAGGGATCCTATCTACACAGTCGCTCTATCTGTCGGGGCATTAATGTCCGGTGCAACGCTCTGATCTTGGGCATCAGTGCCCGGAGTCACATCAACTGTACCAGATCCACTAAGGGCTGCCATGGATGTCTCTGTCAGCGATGTCTGGATCACCGACTGTACAATTGTCTCCTCCAGATCTGGTAGGTCTCCATATATGCTCTCCTTCCTTACATCTATCTGCTCCTCATCGGTCTTTGCCTCCGACTTATCAGCTGCTATGTCATCACATTGTACGTCTCCGGTGGTAGCCGGAGGAATCTCAGAAGTCGTTAGGGCATTCACATCATCTGTTGCCTCCAATAGTGAAGTGAAGTCTGTGGACTTCAAGTAGTTCATATCTTTCCTCAAATCTGCAACCTCAACTTTCAAAGCCATCACCTCCGAAGTCTCCCCTGTCTACTCTCACATGCCTCAACTCTCGTAGTGAGAGTGTCAATGGATGCTCGTAAGGGGGTCAGTAAAGCTAGGATAACACTCTCGATCATCCATGGGACTGTAGCCTCTAATCGGGTGGCTCTCACATCAGTCGAATAGGCCAGTTGCCCCATTTTTAGGATCATAGCGTAATTAATCCTGGTGGGTTGGAAAGAGGTAGAAGTACCAGGTGCCTGGGAGGAAGAAGTGGAAGCAGATGTACCTGAAGGCCCGGAGTAGGCAAAGATGCCTCTATAGAAATCGTCTATATGTCAATCTCCGGGGATGTCCACCGAAACTGCTCTCCTCTTGTATGCCTCATCCCGAGTGTACTCGCGCTCTATACGTTGAATATCAGTGGAGCATGTAGGGGTGACTTCAAAATCTCTCGTCTCATCATGAGGAACTCCAGCACGCTGACACAGCTCTGTAATCAGCATTGGGAATGGTAGAGAGGTCTGGCTCTGCTTAGCCCTCATGGACATCTCCTGCTCAATGAGGAGTCCCAGGTTAATGCTCCTCCTGGTTATGATCGACCCAAGGCAGGCTGTCTTAGGTGGCGGAGGATAGATTCGTTCTGGGATGGCATGATGGTGTTGTTGATAAAGCCAAACCAGAACTGAGCAACAATATTCAGGTCCTTTTTCTCGATGGGGACCCCTGCCTCGATCCACCTCGAGATGACAGGAATGTCAAATAAGGGGGTTTTGGTTTTAACTATCAGCTACAACAACAACAAATAATATGAGAATGACAATAATGAGACGGGTTGTTGGGATGTGATTCGATTATAGGCTAAGGTAGACAAATGGGTAATTGAAATTGTTACAAAATAGTTGTAAATCAGTGAATAAGCTATACTTTAGAGGGGATAAACTTTCTCTCGAATAATTTACCCCGAATCAGGTCAATTTCTCTCGAACATCGACAAGCATGCAAATAAGAACTGCCTATGCTTTAGTCCATTCAATCTCTCGAGCTGAATGAGTGGAAAAAGGTTTAGGATTCACTCTATCGAGCTGAACCCATAACAACTTAATACCCACTAACCATTAATTCAGTAATCTTGGTTTTAAAACCTCTCTCTCGAGCAAGCCAAAAACACGAAGATAGAACTGCATTTGAAACTACAATTCTTTAAATTGAACCACAATTACTGATTGAAATCACTTCTAAACAGCATTTAAACTAACAATTAGCAATACCCACAAACTAAATTAGCCCATAATCACATAATCACACCCCAAGAATTGGGGTTTTAGCTAGACATCATAAAAAGATAAAAATCATTACCAAATTGTATTTCCATCAACTGGTAAGATTAATTTCGTCTTTACAAAGGTCCAAATTGAAGAATCTCAAAGACCCACTTCTAATTTCTCAAAAAAGAAACTTCAATTCTTTAAAGCTAAGGAAAACTTGTCTCAAAACTCAGAGTTTAAACTGAAAATTACTCTAATAATTGTTCAGAATAGAATTTGATACTAGATAGGCATATTAAAAACGTATTTATACCCGCCAAAAATATGCTGCAAAAGGACCATTCGATGCAGTAAGTTGGGATTGTCGATCTACTCGGCGATCTGCCCTTTGACCCAGTCCATTGCCTTCTTGATTTTGCCTTCAGCATCCTCAAGGTCTGTAACTTTGGGCAATCTAACATTGCATCGCAGAACCACTCGACGATCCGCCGATTGCTCCTTTCTCTCACCAACTTGATTTTCTCCTTCAGGGCTTGGCACACTGGAACTTTAGGCGAGGTAATGGACATTCGGCGACTCGCCAAATGGACTTGGCAATCACCAGGCTCTCTTTTCTTCATTCTTTAAGCTCGCTTCATTCCTTTTTGCAAATTAGTGTCCTTGCTTTGTTCCTCAATCCAAATACCTAAAAATCAAAGATTTTACATCAATTATTGGCACAAAATAAGCATTTGAGGACATTAAATCTATCCAAATAAAGCTCTAAATGAGTCTAAATATTGGACTCATCAAACTTTCTAAGACCTTGGGGAAGTATGAATCAATTTGGGTCATTGTTGACAAGCTGACCAAATTGGTTCACTTTATTCCACTCAAAGTTGTTTATAATTCGTAGTAGTTGGCCATGATTTATGTCAATGAGATAGTAAGGTTGCATATGTTTCCATTTCTATCATTTCTGACCATGGAACTTAATTTTACTTCTAAGTTCTAGGGTAAGTTGCATGAAGATTTAGGCACTTAACTAACTCTCAACAAATAATTTCATCCGTAGACTAATGGTCAGTCAAAGAGGATGATTAGGTGTTAAAGGACATGTTGATGGCATATGTGATTAACTTTGGGGATATTGGGATCAATTATTACCCTTATGTGAATTCTCTTACAATAACAGTTATCACTTCAACATAGATATGCCACATTTTGAAGAACTTTATGTGATGGGATGTAGATTGCCCATAGGGTAGTTTGAGGGTGGTAATGTTAAAGTCGTGGGTGTGGATTTGGTATGGAATCTTAGCAAAAGGTAAGGAGTATCCAAACCAAATTACCGACAACCCAGATCAAACAAAAAGATTATGCAGATCGCGAGACATAAAATTTCAAGTTAGTGAACATGTTATATTGAAGGTGTCACTAATGAAAAAAGACACGTGGTTCGACAACAAGGGTAAGCTTAATTAGTCCTCATTATATTGGTCCATTTGAGGTTCTTGACAGTGTGGAATCAATGGTTTACATGTTAGCTTTACCACATAGTTTGTCTGAGGTTCATCAAATGTTCCATCTATCCGGGCTAAAGAGATACCATGGGGATGAAGATTACATTATCAAGTGGGCACTCAATATTGTTGGACAAGGATTTTCAGTACGAAGAGGAGACAATTGCAATTCTTGATTAGAATGTATGGAGATTGAGGACAAAAGAGATCAAGTAAGTGACAATTTAGTGAAGGCATCATCTAGTTAATGAAGCTACTTGGAAAACCAAAAGGGACATACGAAACAAGTACCCTCACTTGTTTGAGAATTCGGTACTGCGCTCTTTCTAACGTAGACCAACTTTTTTTGTTTGATCACTCAGGAACGAGTGATGGGTAAATTGGTAACTCTTCTAATGACCCCTTTCGGTTGTTATGGACAAACCAATGGTGAAAGATTTGAGTAAGAAAACTTTTGAAGTAGTGACTTAAAAATTTTAGGCTAAGAAAATCTTAGATGAAATAGGAGTAAGGTGAGGTCTAGGGCAATCTGAGAGGTTATCTAAGTGTAACACCTCAGAATTTAGTAAGTTGAGTTTGGAAAGGAAGTTGTAGGAAAAGTTGTTGGTGCAGGTTCTTACAAGTCTACCTACATTCCATAAGAAGTTATACGGGGTATATGATGGCAATTGTAGAACTTGAGATGGATTTTGTAAAATGTCAAGTCCCAGATGAACATGACGAGTCGTAGAAGTGTCTACGGGTCGTAGACTAGTGCCGGTAGAAAGGATGTTGGACTTGGAAGATTGCTTTAGTAATGGGTTATACAGGTGGGATGTACTAATCATAGAAGTTAGGACGATTTATATCGTTGGTGGGATTTGTTCAGAATTTCGGGTTCCATTACTCGACTCTACGAATGACTAAGACGGTCCGTAGAGTCAGGGTTATTTGGGTCTTTTACTACCCCTTATACATCTATACTATCTCTTTTTGAATCTATAAATAATCCCTACGACCGTTTTTGTTCTTCTAAGTTCACCCACTCCCTCACATTCACTCAAAACCTCAAATTCCCTCTAAGTTCATCCTCTTCAATTCTTTCAAAAGCTCTCAAGGAAAAACTAGGGTTTCTTCAAGGATTTAAGGTTCTTATTTACTTTTTAGGGCTTTGATTACTAAGGTATGTGGGAACTTCACCAATGTATTCCTTTCAGCCATTGGGTCCCAAAAGTTACTCAATTCTCCTCTTCTATTTCACCCAATTTCTAGGGTTTCAAGTCAAATCTTCACGGATTCAATTTATTATGATTCAGTTGTTATTATTTGATCTTATTATGTATGATTTGATTCAATTACATATTTTTCAATTGATTTTATATGAACCTATGCTTATGCCTATTTTATGAACATGGACTATGATTATGAAGTTATACATGCATCATGAAATTGAAGATTTATGAATTAAGGATGCTTTTAGGTAAAGTATCAAATGATTGTGAAAAGTTTTCTCACTATAAAAATGATCATGATTTAGATACTTTGATAGGTATGTGTCTTATTAACAATTTATGAAATCATGATTTTGAAGGAGCTATTCTATAATATAAAGTGTTGGTATTGATAGATTCTTACCTTTTCAAGTATTATGTTATGATATGATTATGTCTATTTTATATTGGGATTTTAGTAAATATCGAGAGGATTTTGAGATGGACGAGGCTTTACTGTTAGTACAAGTTTAGTCTTTAGTAGAAATCTCTTTGTCCCTAACTACGTGCCCATGGAGGATTTGTCTTAGAAAGGCATAGCTAGTGGATCAACCTAAGCTAATATATATGGTACTTACCTTGGCAAGTAGGAAAATCTCTTTTTGTTGTGGGAAAGACTTCCCGTTCTAGATTGAATGGTCTATGTTGGTTAATGATAAAAATCCCACAAAAGAATTATATTTTTCTTCAAAGATTTTATGACTTCTTCAATGATTTGATTTAAGATTTCTTATGACTTTCCAAATGTTGCATTGACCTTGTTCCATGATTCATAATTTTGACTTGATAAGCTTTACTATGTTTTACTTGGTCATGTATCATCATGTTTTGAACTTGTCATATTGACATGTCTATATTTTATACATTTTTTTATACTCAGTACATTTAAACTATTAATGCATATTGTGCCTATATTGTTTAATAATATAGGATCTGATGCTCCTTCGCGTGGCTAGATCGAGATTGCCCATATCTAATATCAGTGCTA
Organism: Solanum chiquidenum; assembly: GCA_029582725.1. Classification (NCBI taxonomy): domain Eukaryota; kingdom Viridiplantae; phylum Streptophyta; class Magnoliopsida; order Solanales; family Solanaceae; genus Solanum; species Solanum chiquidenum. The sequence goes on along the minus strand of JAJOOS010029638.1, from coordinate 2,887 downwards.
GTGGCGAGTCCTCGTGGTTCAAGGGAGAGATTTTAGTTTCTTTCTTTTGATGTCATTTCAGTTTCAGATTTTTTACGTGGTTTATGGGTTTTTCCTAACCACTCGTATGGTAGTAAAAGGCATTTTCAGACATAGTTAATGTTCCGTGTATTCTTTTATGTACTATGTTTTGGTATCTTTTATGACTTAAAGATTGGAGACTTATATCTCATTTTCATGTTGTATTCTGGTATCTTGTATTTCATTACATCATGCTTATATCAAGTGTCTTATTTAGGACTTGTCGGGATCTTATTCGCTATGTCACGTCTAGGGTCTAGTTTGAGTCGTGACACTGAGACATTAAAGAGACTATAGGGTTTCTCAAAAGTGAATTCGAGTGAGTAGAACTCCCGATATCAAACTTGACGTCAAAGAATTAGTTTGAAACACCAAGGTTCGAAGGTCTGTTGTGAAATAAGTGCTTTGGGCAGGATTTATGAGTCTCTATCTCTGTGCCAGCCTCTATAATGGTTGGTTTCAATTTTACATTCATATATTACCAGTACACTGTGGTTGTGTATTGATATTGCACATATTCTTTCTTTATTGAGTACAAGATATATTCAGGCGACTGCATTGAGACCTCATTTGTAAGACGCGTGACATTTGTGTCCAAGGGTGAGCTACTTCTTTCAGGATGCCATGGATTCTTCTCTACCTCTTTGTCCATCTTTTGGGACTCATACACTTTTAAATTATTAGATTTTATAAATCTTGTTTGGGGTTGTATCCCATATTCTTGTCTTATTAGATGTTTTAGTACAACGACTTTCAATTTCTAGGGAGATATTTTAGCATAGTGTTTGATAACGATTGAGTTTATGGGAACTTAATCTTTTATTTGTTTTAAACTGTTTCCTTAGTAGATCTATTTAGTGAGTTGTTTCTACTTGTTGGTTTGATGGGATTGTGATTGTGTTGGTAGTTGGTTCTTCTACCAAAGGTTTAGTGTGGGTGCCAATCACAACGAGTTGGGTCGTAAAAAATAAGCAAATAATAATAATATAATTTATAATAGTTTCATATAACATGTTATTGTTTAAGTTAGTTATAAATATATAGTGAAAATTATGAATAAAATAATCACTACAACACATTGTATCTATATCTACATAATCTAAGCTATGAACGTAAAAAGTGTAGCAACTAACTAGTAATAGCCACAAAATTTTAAATTTCATAGCTATCTACAAATTCCTAAATTTCTCAGCCATATTTTTTTATAACAAAGCTAATTCCTCATTTTTGCTACATTGCTAATAATTGTTGTAAGAAATGGATGAATAGCTACAACTTTGTTGCTATAGTAAACTTTTTGTAGCTAATCATAAATTTTTGACACTATAAAAATTAATGTAGCAACAATAATATTTTAGCTACAATAAACTATTTGAAGTAAAATATTATAGCTGGATAAATTCTTTCGCTTCAAGTTATAAAAATTTGTGGCATTAATTAAATGATATTGTCACGTCTTTTCTACTATAATAAAATTTTGTAGTTAATTATTCATTTTTGCCATGAGTTGAAAATTGTTGTAGTAATAGTAATCTTTTAGACACAATAAAATATTTGAAACAAACTATTGTAGCTAAGCAAATAATTTTGCTTCAAGTTATAAAATAATTGTGACAATAGTTAAATAATGTAGCCACAAATTATTTGCTATGATAAATTTTTAAAGTTAATTATTAATTTTTGTCATGTGTTAAAATTTATTGTAACAATAGCAACCTTTTAGATATAAAAAAGTTGTTTAAATAAAATATTGTAGCTAAATAATTATTTGTGCTTCGAATACTAAAACATTGTAGCAATATAGTTGGATTAACAACTATAATTATTTATCATGACAAATTGATATAGCCATAAATTTATTATTATGATAAATTTCATAGCTAATAATTATTTTTTACCACGAGTTGAAATGTGTTATAATGATATTGATCTATTCTAACTGGAGGTGTCAATTGTTCGATTTGATTTAGTTTTATAGACCTACTTGTAAATTTCAAATATATTTTTAATAAATAAGTGGTTATATCTAATTAATTTTGATTAACTGTTTTTATCGAACTTAAACATAACTCCATGAGTTAGTCTTATTGAAACTTCTTCTTGATTAAGTGCTTCAGAATTGTTGTTTTACTCAAACTTGTTTTTTCATAATAATATTTTTACCAATCCAATGTAATTGGAGGTGTTAATTGTCCGACTCAAGTCTACTGTAAAATATAATTTACAAATCTTAAATACGACTCAAATTAATAAATAAGTCATTATATTTACTCCAACTAACTATTTAGATCAAATTATAGTAAACTTCTATAAGTCTAATTCAAATTTCGTCCTGACTAAATATATTCAAAAATATTATTTTATTCATACATGATTTATTGGGACAATTATCTTTAATTATTAATTTTATATAATTAAATGTGTTCATCATTCGACTCAATTCATTTTATACTATCTTACTTATATAAAATACGTTATTATATAATAAGTGTATATAAATAAAAGAACCAATTAATATTTTAAAAAAATACAAAAAGAAGAAGAAGGTAATTTTAAAAAATTATTCATTTTTATACTTACTTGTAACCTCAAATTTATCAATCTTGTATTTTATATTATGCAACGTATTATTTATTCATTTTTATATTTACTTGTAACCTCAAATTTATCAATCTCGTATTTTATATTATGCAACATATTATTTTCAATATTTATTGAACCTTTTTAAATGTAAAATCTATTTTTTAAAATTAAAATTCATAAATATTATTTATGTATTTAACTATTTTTGTTATTTTATTACTATTTTAAAATAAGTGTTTAATAT
>JAJOOS010029637.1:0-21818 GCA_029582725.1 Solanum chiquidenum | reverse complement strand
AAAGTGTAAGAAATAGTTCCATTTTATAAAGTGTAAGAAATAGTTCCGTTATATATTAAAATATACACGTTATGGGACTAACGGAAAACGTTTAGAATATTAGATAAAGTGGAATTTTTTCTTCCACTAAGCCTATTTTAGTTACTTACTAAAGTAGTGGCTTATTTTGGTCACTTTTATGTTTTTGTGGCTTATTTAGGTTCCCACCTCTAGAAAATGAGTATATAAAATGACTAAAAAATATCACATGGAAATTAGCGTACCCTATTTATTTTTTAATTCTATACATGCAATATCAATCCAAAGAACCACTAGCCCACTCAATTTTAACTTGTGAAATTATTTATCATCCATGTGCTATCACACTAGATATGTTCTCATTCTACTATAGCTAAATTGGGTTAGACCAACCCAGTCTGCTATGCTATAATTTGTAGGATATTTACCATGCGTAGCTAATAAATGTTTGCTAATTATAATTGAAAAAAACACTGAAATACACGTCTTATGTTTCTCTTATTTCCAATATCCCCTTCTATTTCTAAAAACCTCTAAAATCTCTTATTTCTTTAATGTATTCGAGCTACATATTAATGTATCCGAGCCAATATTTAATGTATTCGAGCTACATATTATGTATCCGGTTTATTTTATAATGTATTCGAGCTACATATTATGTATCCGAGCTAGTTTTTAATGTATCCGAGATACTCTTTAATGTATCCGAGCTACATATTATGTATCCGTTTTGTGTTACTTTTTAAGGGATTAATGTAATTACAAATTAAAGAGGGATAGATTGTAATTTCATATTAAAACTATGTGATTCCTAAAATTTACCCATTATAATTTATAGTTGATTACTATTCAATTGTTACATGTATCATTTATATTCATTTGCTTTAACTGTACTTGTATTCATTTGCTCTACTATATTAATTGTTACTATAGCTTGTATCACTTGTATCTATTCGCTCTGTATTAATTATTACTAGCTTGTATCACTTGTATTTATTTGTTCTGTTGTATCAATTGTTACTAGTTTGTATCACTTGTATTCATTCGTTCTATTGTATTTATTGTCGCCAACTTATCACTTGTTTCATTCTAAAAATATACCTACCAATAATAATTGGGGGAACTTTCAAAAATGACTATAGTTTGAGCTTAATTAGAGATATATAGTTATAGTTTGCTTAATAACGAATTATACCTACATGTTAGGGGGATGCGAAAGGCAAGCGGGACTAGGAGATGGAGGAGAGAGGCGAGCGAGACTGAGAGAGGGAGGAGAGAGGATAGATACATGTTGTATTCGTAGTATCAGGTTGTATCACGAATACAATTGACACAATTGATTTGTATCAAAATGAATACAATTGTATTCATTATAGGAGGAGAGAGGCAAGCGAGATCGAGAGAGGGAGGAGATATGTTGTATTCTTTGTATCACGAATACAATTGATACAGATTACAAATACAGTTGATACAAATACAAATGTCTGAATACAATTGAGTTGTATCATAGATCGAATATGATTGTATTAACGAACACAATCTGTGTAGAAGAATACAATTGGCAGAATACAAATTGTCATAATACAATAGATAGAAAATATGTATACAGTTGATACATAATACAAAAAGACAGTTGATATGAAACACAAAAATACATTTGATACATAATACAAATTACAAAATACAATATTTATGTAGATGTTTTTTGGGCGAGAGAGAGATTTGCTATAAAACCCTACATATAGCTACAAATAGCTACAAATTCTAATAATATGATATGTTTGCCTTGTTGAGTAATTTTCCCTAATAAATATTATGTATAAGTTACCTACCCCAAACAATTTTTTCATATAAAAATATAACGCTAAATAATATTATTTAAACCCCAATAACCTCACTTTTTTTAATTAGGAAAATATAAAATCTGAAAAAGTTCCCTTAATTAAAAAAAAACGACTAAAATTACTTTACATGAAATAATTATTTAAGTTGAGGTTTGGTAGTACACCATAACCAAGTTCCCAACTTGCAACTTCGAAACGGGTTGTTGTGTCGGGCAAAACATAATCTTCTTTATTCCATCTTCGCACGTCCTTTTTACTTTGATGTGTTAACTTGGTCAAACTCTTGCGATTCCTTCTTCAAAATTCCACATTTTTTTCAAGAAAATGGTAAGCCTAAGTTTTTTTTTTGTTAATTAATTTTTTTTGTTGGATTTGGAAAATTGAAGTTTGAATTTTAATGGCAGATGAGAAATGGGTTATGTCAAGTTTGGATCGGTATTACAATATCAATATTGGTGATTGGATTGAGCATGAAAGGTGCATTTGGGATTAGATTTGTAATTGAAAAAGAAGAATGTTTTTCTCATAAGGTTGAAATGGGGGAAATAGTTCATTACTCATTTGTTGTTATCAAGTCTGAAGGCGATTGGCATCACAGTAATGACGGTGTTGATCTTGTGGTACCAATTTCTATACCTTATTTTTTTGTATTTGAATCTCCAAGTTTTTAAAATGCTCCAAATTCGACTTATGCATTTTAAATCTAAGTAAGTACCAGTAAAAAACATCAATTGATGGTAATTAGTTAGTTGTATCAAGACTTTAAGTTAATTATCTATGGAAGTGGATTCAGAACACCGTTATTTTGTAAAATAAAAAGTTGGAACTAGCAAGGTTGTATGCTTATTTCTATTCCAGAAAGCTACCACGTATTGACATAATTAAAATTTAAAATATAAATATGTAGAAAACTATATGTTAATCAAAATTATTATCAAAAAATTAAGCTATCCGGTGATCAACTTTCGTATATTTTTGAGTAACTCCATCTCTATCCGGTGATCAACTGTCTTTTGTATATTTTTGAGTAACTCTATCCCCTTCGTATATTTTTGAATAACTACTGATTAAGACCAGCAGGAAGAAGTGCATACACACACATCTGATTATATGTTCAAGACAGAGTAGAGTGTATGCAACCGTATATTCATGAAATTTCGAATGTCAAAGCTTTAAATTGATGGATGCATGTCGGTACAAAAAGTATTCGATTCAGTTTTTTCTTAAGATTCCATGTAGTCGTTAGTTCTGCAAAAAGGTTATTCATACTTTTTTGAGGAGGAAATCTTGCATAGTCAAGTTGTACATTTTCTGCTTGAGAAGTTTCGGCGTTTATCCATCATTTAGTCAGTTGTCTGCACTAGGATTATTGAATTGATGTTGCTGAGATGGTGGGATTTTAGGTGAAGGGGCCTTCTGGAGAACAGATTCATGATCTTCGTGACAAAATAAGCGAGAAGTCTGAGTTTACATCTCATCATGAAGGAATTTATCGTTTCTGTTTCACTAACAAGTCGCCATATCATGAAACTATTGACTTCGATCTACATGCTGCTCACTTTGTATACCATGATGAGCATGCAAAAGATGGTGCGCGTTCTACTTTGGTTTATTGTAAGTGTTGGCTTTATATTAGAGAATTAACTTGATTAGTCTGTGACCTGCAGAGCATTTCAAGCCTTTGTTTGAGCACATCGGAAAGCTAGAGGAAGCTTTGTACAACATTCAGTTTGAGCAGCACTGGTTAGAGGCCCAGACAGACCGTCAAGCAATAGGTATATCAATATAATGTGTACTTGTTTCGCTAATGATTTCTTACATGATGCGGCTTCAACTGCATCAATACTTGTGATAGAAAATCAAAATTCGTTTCCCTTTAGCTTGCATGTCGTATAGGATAATTTTCCTTTTCTAGTTTCTTCTTTTCGGATGTCTATCTCTTCAGTGTTTAGTATATCAAATTTAAATGCTTGACTGGAAAATACATGAGCCATGCCTGTGACCCACTTAAAGTTAATTTGCGGTAAATGTTAATCAGCTGAACCACACTGTTCACTTCTTCTCATCAACATGGGCATCCACAAACAATATGAACTTCAAGTTGATGTAAATTGATCCATGTTGTAAGTTAAGCCTATTGATGCAGTACACTTTTGCAGTGTTTTCTTGGGATTGACATTATATATCCCGGGTTCAGTGGTTTGAATACGTCACCTTTAAAGTGACACGGTAACACTTAGGTTTCCGTTGGGTTGCGTCAATGAGGCACAGCAAGAGAACGTCATTCCTTCTCGTGTATAGATTTTCATCGGGTTGACTCAATGAGAAACAATAAGAGAATATGATTTCATAGTGTATATTACTCCCTCTGTTTCAATTGTTTGTCTGGTTTTGACTTCGCCACAGAGTTTAAGAAAGTAGAGAGATTTTTGAATCTTGTGATCTTAAAACTAAAGATATGTAGAATGTTCCAAAATGCCCTTTAATCTTGTACTCTTAAACATGTCACGTGGAAAGTTTGAATTTAAAAGTTGCCAAAAAGGGAAAGAAGTAATCTATTTGAAACGGACTAGAAAGGAAAGTAAGACAAACAAATTGACGTGGAGGGAGTATGTGGTTTGACACTTTATGCAACTCAAATTTAAACTTCATTATGTGAAAGTTGTCTCCCTAGTTTTTTGCTAGAATCATGAAATTGTGCATAATCCAATGCTTATTATATTTTTAATATGCTGATGTAATTCCTACTAGTGCAGTGAATGAAGGAATGAGCAAGAGAGCAATGTACAAAGCTCTTTTCGAGTCTTCAGCTCTTATTTGTGTTAGTTTTCTACAAGTATTCCTCCTCAAGCATTTGTTTGAACGAAAGCTGGGGCAGTCCAGAGTTTAGTTTTCGGCACAGGGAGGATAACGTTCTTCTGCCCAAACCCTGTAAACTCAGATGTATTCACTTTTTGTGCCTTTTTTTTTTCTGAGGGCAGAATATTGCCACAGAAACTAGAATGACTGATGTCCTTTTCGGAGATTAAGTTATTTCGATACATTCTTTCAGGAATTAGTGTGATTTTCCTAATCTATGTTTTAAGATTATCTGCTTGGCTTGCAAGTTCTTTCAATGTCCGTGGCGCAGTCCATTGTTGAATTTTGATACCTCAAGTTGTGTAATCATATTTATTTGACACTGACAATTTCTCATTTTTGGTACGTCTTGACTCTTGTTTTTCAGATTGTTTCAAAGTGCCTTGGGGAACTGATTAGCAGTAGTTCTGTTTCTTTTAATATATAGCTGATGCTCGGGTCAAGTTACACGCACTGCGACTATCCAACGGGATACATGTTACCTTCTACTTTGTGATAACTCTATCCGCTGGTACTTAGATGAGAAGATATCACCTAATATGTTTTATCTATTTTTATTTTATTTTTGCAAAATATAAACTTATAATTCATGTTTTAAACTTTTAAAAATTGAAATCGCAAACTTGGAAATGATATTCTACCTTTTTGGTGAACTTGTGATTTCAAATTAAAATTTGAAACTGAAGTTCAGAATTTATTCAAATGTCATAAACAAGCACAAATTCAAATTAAAACTTCAAATTTGATGTCCAAATTACATGGCCAAACGACCCCTTAGGATCTGAATATATGTAAATAATTAAGATCTATGATAAAATTTATCATTAAGATGCCTACTCAAATTTTTTTATAAAAATGATAATCCATCAAGACTTCCACTTTCACTTCAACTACCACACAATCGCAATCACCACAGTAGTAAGTTGTCACCATCATTAGCCACTATTTGCAATCAACACAACCAACCACTGTTACAATCATCAATCACCATCGACAATTACAACCATCAGCCATGACTATACAGCATCAATCATCATTATCATTCACCATCACTATCAATTATTACTATCGTCCACCAGCAACTAATACGATCAATAGCCATTGTTAATCAATATTGTCATCCACCATCACTAGCAATAAATATGTATTCAGTTAGTAGTTACATCTTTTGTCTGCCATGCGAACAAGGAGATCTTTCTGCTACAGAAAGAAACGGAGCTAATGAAATGAGCACTGCATATTCCATCTCTCTGCCAGATTCCTCTGGTTGCTTCAAATACTGGCTGCAGGTAGATGACCCGCAGCATCATCTGGCTCCTGCCTTCATTATTAGGTCCACATATGTTAAAGATGTTGTGGTACAGCGTATATCAGGGAGATGCCTTATTGCGAGTCCGTGGATATGATGAGGTCTCAGAAAACTGTAGGAGAAGTCGTCAATCTGCTACTGAGTTCATCTTCCAGCAAGTGGAGTAGAAGCTGGAGTTGATAAATGTAAATGATCACGTTTATGATCAGCACTTCTAGCATCCAACTCCGACCAGTCCAAGGTGAAAGCAGAGTGACAGCCCTTGAGAATAGTAGAAATTTACAGTTTTTAAAATGTTGTTTGGATACAACGAAAAGACCAACTTAAAAGAGGAAATATGTTACAAGCTGGTTTCAAAAAGTTTGAAGAATGCAGTCTCCAAAGGAAATTTGAGTCCATAGATGGTTTCCTGATGATACATACACATCATTTCATATGATTTCTGCCTTTTTATTGAGGTGTTGGGAAAGAAGTGACAAGAAACAGCTTGCACAAGTAGACATATCAGGTCAATAAACTGTCCAATACCTGATCACCGACACCTAGCAGCAAGGCACTTGATTTCTGAAAGCTATTTCTGACTTCAGTTTCCAACAAATAACCAAGAAGGGTAAAAGATACAATTGAATAGGACTATGATCAACAATTGAAACAATACCTTATCTCTTCTTCAGAAAGTTAGGTGGAGGCAGGATTTGTTCGTATTTTGCCAGAGAACAGTAACTGCATAAACCAAATCATAACAAGAATATTAAGCATACTCCTAGACTCAAAGATGGACAACATTTGTAGCTAAGCTATTGCATCTCGCTGTCATATGGATCATGCTAGTTCTGAACACTGCAAAAGGAACTAAGAAGCTAGAGCATCAGGTAGGTTTCTTCAAGTCAGTAATGCTGAATTGACTAAGAGAGTTCAAGGGGCACTCTTTTGCCTATTTTTCACAATTGGCCTCCTGACAACTTTATCAGCAGGAATAATGCACATATTGCTTAGGGAAATTAAGCTTACATAGTTTGGACCCTTTCTTTCAGAGACATCTTCCAGTAAACGACTATACATCAATGGGAACAAAATTTGAGTTAACTGAACTCATCGAGATGGGCTTACTTCATCCCTCCTACTAATGCTTTTCATCCCAAAATAATTCTGCAGAATTTAATAATAAAAACTATCAATCTCCTACATGCAAAGACTACGTTTATATCTACAAGGGTGATGTTAAGAGTAAAGGACGAATTCTCAGAGCTTGTTGATAGCAATTCTCTTATTGATCTTCCATTCCTAGACTTACATGGTCCAATGCAGAGAACTCAAGATTAAGATTAAGGTTAGACAGATTCTTCGTATCAGCTGCTTGGGAGGAGTTGAACTTGGAAATGATCCAAATTTTCCAGCCACAACTTGCCTCAGATAACCTGCCAAGCGTGAGCATGATCATGCTAGATTGTAGCAGGTGAATAAGAATGCCAACCAATTAAGGTTTTGAAAACATGTGGCTGAGGGTTGGCGGATTTCAGAGAGAAGGTGACATGATGGTGGGAAAGCTAATAAGTGCAGGGCAGACAGTTATTCCAAATGGCAAAAAAGGTGCAGTTTCTGAGGGAACATCAAAAGATGGAGCATGGAAATCTTATGAAGGTCTAGAAGAAAAAAGAGGTACTTAATACATGAATTGGAGGAGCCAGAGCTATGTTGCTCAACTGCTTGAGAGGAATTGAGCCTGGAAATGATCCAAATCCTTCAACTCAGACTTGCCTCAGATCACCAAGTGTGAGAATGATCATGCTGGATTGTAGCAGGTGAAGAAGAATGCCAACCCATTAAGGTTTTGAAAACATGTGACTGAGGGCCGGCGGATTTCAGAGAGAAGGTGACACTGTGGTGGGGAAGCTACCAAATGCAGGGCAAACAGTTATTCCAAATGGCAAAATAGTTGAAGTTTTTGAGGGAACATCAAAAGATGGAAGCATGGAAACCTTATGAAGGTCGAGACAAAAAAGGGGTACTTAATACATGAATTGAATGAGCCAGAGCTATGTTGCTCAGATCCTTCAAAATCCTTGTCGATCCAACACAATTTGTGTGTGGATGTGGGATCCGAACCAGATTTGGTCAAACCTTACTTGGGTGCTTTAACTACACCTTTGCCTAAGAAGTATAGGTTGATAATTGATTGGGTATTTAGTTTGATTTTGGGTTTATATCATATATATACTAACATAAAGCACTAGATTACTTTGCTGCTATACGAGAGAAATATTTGAATAAAATATTAAGAGCTTACAAAGAATTTAATTATACTAGCTTTAATTTAATAACTTCATTTAATTGTCAAGCATACACTTATTTATGTTAGAATACACATTTATTAGTTATGGCCCAATGCCCGTACCCATACTCCTATCCATAACACAAGATGTTAAGTAGATTTCTCATATTAAGTGAATCAAAAACATGGCAAGAAACATTCATAACGTATCCAGGATGGAAGGCAAGATAAAAGGCATATTTGCAAAAATCTATCCACCATGGGGATAAAAAAAAAAACATAGATCATTAGGATATTGTCTTTTCCATAGTCTCATGTTGAAAGAAAGCAGAAATACAAGTATAAAGGTACCAATGCAGGTACTACAACCGCTAGCAGAAGCAATCATATGTAAATCCATTTCACCTGAGAGTTTGTAAGAATGCAAGCTACGGTGGGAAGTTGTTTCTGCCCTAACCACTAGCTTTCACTCACTATTATCTCATTCTTAACATTCACTATCCACATAATTCATCCTTGTATGTTCAGGTTAAAGTTTTATCTCACTTGGCCAAGCTAGAGGAATTTTGCAACATACTGCGTCTCTTCTTTTTTCTGATATAAGGTAAATACAAACATCCTGCTCTTAACCATAGCATACTTACTGAAATTGAGGAAAAAAGATATGCAAGGGATGTACACACTTACATACTGAAGAAACAAGCTTTGGTGTGATTTGCGACACTTCAATCTAGTGGTCTTGCTAGATAACGAAATGCACTTCAATGTAGAGCACATAAGCTGCAGAAGTAAAGAGTCCAAACATAAAGGCCCAGCAATATCAACCAGAAACAAATTAATTGACCCGACTGAAGATGAAGCTTACTAGATAGACCTGGTGCATCTAACAGAATAAACAAACCAAGAAATGTCATATACCTATTCAGACAGATCAGTGTCAGATACACAGTTGACCACTTTGTGAGCTACAATATCCTCATATCCACCTTGTAGGACAGATATCTTAAAGGACACCGGACATAGAAATACACTTCAAATGGTAAAAGTGTCCAAAGTTCCAGTTGCAGATGTCTCAGATAGACCTGATCTCAACCATTGAAGCCCAGTTTAAGCCATGAGACCCCTATGAAGAGATCATTTCCAGCAAGCTAGATAAATGTTCCCAGTGTTATCTTTCTATAGCAATATACTTATCTTCTTTTCTTTTTCTTCTTTCTTAAAGCATTTAGCTTTTCCTTCACGACAGTCAATCTTTCACATAATGCTTGGGTAGTTGAATATTCACCTACCAGTCCTCTCTCTTGCAGATCATTTAAAAGATTTTCACCCTTTGCAAGATCATTCCCAGAACAAAATGCATTGAGAAGAACCGTGAAGGTTGTAATATTGGGACACATACCCCTCTCTTTCAGCTCCTCATAGAGATCATATGCATCATCAATATAACCACCGGCACAAAGGCCTGTTATGAGGACGTTGTAAGCAATAACATCTGGCTTTGCACCATGAAGCTCCATTGTAGTTTTCAATTTTAAGGCCTCACAAAACTTAGAACTTTTGCAAAGTCCATGCATAACAGTTGTAAGTGTGGCAACAGTCGGAAGTAGATGCACCCGTAGCATACATTCAAGTACCAGCATTGCTTCCTCCATCTTCCCACGACGCACAAGCCCTCTTATAATTGCACCCTCAGCTATAGTACGAGAGCTAACACCTAATAATTCCATTTCATCTTTTAGTTTGAATGCTCCCTTTATATCTCCAACCTTACACATACTAGTGATTAAATTGCAGTATTGTCTGTCAACTGGAACAAAACCCTCTTCGATCATTTTATGCAAGAGACGATGTGAATTTTGGAAGTCCAATGTTCTTTTCAGTCCCTTAAATATCGAATTGTACGTGTCTCCATCAGGAGAAACACCTGAAACAGTCATTAAAGAAAGAAGATCAAGGGCCTTCTTCATCTCACCCCTTTCACAATATTTATTGATGATCATGTTGAATGTGAATTTATCTGCCACTATTCCCCCCAATATCATTTTTATCATAAATTTAACCCCAATATCCAGCAGACTCGACTCACAGAATCCAAGAGTCACATAATGGCATGTTAATTTATCTGGAGTGAAACCTTTTTCTCTAAGAGATTGATATAACTTAGAGCACTCAGATATGTTCTTCTGTCTCGAATAGCCTCGTAATAGAATATTATATGTAGCCAAGGAAGGCATTTCACTTATCTCTCTCATTGTATAAAAGAAACTACTCACCTTATCAATCTGTCCATGTTTTGAGTAACCATCCATCACCACATTCAGTGCCACGGTATCTGGGGCAAGACCTTTCCATGTCATCTCATCAATGAAGAAACTGGCAACCTTAGGCAAGCCACTCTTGAAAAGTCCATCAATAATACATGTATACATGACCCGGTTTGAAGAGGGGTCTCCTCTACTCAATGCTCTTTCCAACATAAGAATTGCAGGGACCAATTTATCCTTCCGACACAAGCCAGCTAGGAGACTGGTGTAGGTATGACTATCAGGGAGCACATTAATCTGAACCATCTCATTGATAAGGATTAATGCCATGTGGAAGTGGCCTAACTTACAGATCTCAGCCAGCAATGAGTTGTAGACAACAACATCTGTCGCACAGTAAATTCCACGGAGCCTATCAAATAATCCAAGCGCCTCTGTAAGGTTTCCTCCTCTGCATATTCCTTTTAGTAAGCTTGCATAGGTGTAAAAGCTAGGCTGTCTACCCAAGTTAATCATTTCGTCAAACCAGGATAATGCTTTTAACCCTTCACCTACATTCCCATAGCAATCAATAACAGAAGTAAAAGTAGCAGAATTGGGAACAAGACCAATCATATACATGTGACGCATGAAATCCTCTGCCTCTCTTACTCTTCCACCTGTACAAAGAGAAGATATCAGTGAGTTGCATATGAAAGCGTCAGGAGTATGGCCTGTTTTGTGCATCATTGCATAGACTCTCATTGCTTTTAGGACATCTTGTTGCTTGCAAAAGTTGTAGATCAAAGTAGAGTATACTACATCATTTGGGAAAACTCCAAACTTGTACATCCTACATAATATTTCCATTGCTGTATTTAGCATTCCAGCTTTACAAAATCCATTAAGAAGTACCGAGTATGCAACAACATCAAGACATATACTACTCTCAAACATATCCTCAAGTAACGGTCCAACTTCTCCTAGCGACCCCGTTTTGCATATCCCTTCTAATAACATTGTATATGCATGCTGATTGAGAGATAATCCGCTCAGCTTCATCTTCTTGAGAATATCTCTTGCAGAATCCAATATGCCATGCTTGCAGAAACCATTCAAGAGAGCTCCATAACTAACTTCATCGGGCCGTAGACCTCTTGTTTCCATTTCAGTCAGTATTTCTTGAGCCTCTTTAAGATTGCCTGCTCGGCATTGCCCATCAATCAAAGCATTGAAAGTGATACAATTTGGTGAAAGATTGAGCTTCAACATCTCATGAAAAATCTTCATTGCAGCGTCAATCTTCCCCTCTTTCACAAACCCATTAATAAGAGTATTATAGGTAATATGATTTGGAACAATCAATCTCTTTCTCATCTTCCTCAATACTAAATAGCCCTTAGCACTCCTATTCTTCCTGCACAAGTCATCTATAAACATATTGTATGTACAAACATCAGCTTCAAGACCCTTGGAATTCATGCAATCAATCAGTTCCAAAGCTGCTTTATACCTTCCCTTCTTGCAATACCAATTAAGCAAAGTATTATAAGTAACCACATCAGGGTTATAACCACTCTCTACCATCTTTGCAAGCAAACAATTTGCTCTCTCAACCTTCCCTTTAGCACAAAGAACTTGTAAAAGTATATTAAACGTACCAACATTGGGGAAAATACGTTTAGCAAGCATTTCTTTGAAAAACGACCATACGGACTCAGCACTTTCCTGCTTCCCCATTGCTGCTAGAACCATATTACAAGTGTAAACCGACGGTTTAAATGATCGAGAACTCATCAAATTAAATACCTGAAGAGCATCTTTAAGTTCACCTTTTCTCACATAAACCCTAATTAAGATATCAAAAACAGAAGGGTTTGAACTGCAAATGCGATACGTATCCATAAGAGCACCAAAAATAGAACTTGACCCAACACCCATGTCAGCTAAATGCCCCAAAATTGACTTAACATAGTCATGCATTCTAGCTCTAACGAGTATGTGAGTCGTGATACCATACATATGAATAATATGAGTGAACTCCAAACCAGGTTGCTTAATAAACCACTTCAAGAATTTTAAAGCCATTTTCCCATGAACTGGCCTTAGTGAAGCCATTTTATACCCCATATGATTGAGTGAACCCCAACGGTCCAGGGTAAGAAGAGAGTAAATGCTCTTCTCCACTTCTTCACCTGTTCACATATATTAAAAAAAAAAAAAAACTTCAAAAACACATAGATGAAACTGGATGATTTCTTGTTATTTGTCTAAACCTTGATAAAGGAAAGTAAGAGAGAGGGAGGAAGAGTACTTGCTGGGTTGGTGCTCACAGGATAATAATTTCGGGGGCGCTTAGTGAACCCCATTTGAGAGAAAGCTCCGGCTCTGAACTGCGGACGCATAGCAGCGATGGTTAATTCCTGTTTTGTTTTTGTTTTTTTTTGTGTGTGTGTTTGGTTACTTTCTGTTTTGTGTTGTGAAGGAATTTTACTGACTTGGTCATTGAAGAAGGGTAGAGAAAATGACAGGGATAGAGATTTTTGGGAACTAGGTGTTACGGGTCGGTTTGGATCGATTATTGGTTAAAATTAAAATTAAAATCAAATCAATTTTAAAATTATCCAATCAAACCAAATGTAATATATATTAATCGGTTCGGTTGTAATTGATTTTGGTTCGGTTCGATTTGATTCGATTATTCAATTATTAACTATAGACAAAAATAAAAAAAATGATTCATTCAAAACGTGAAAAAAGTGACAACAATCCATTCTAAACGAAACATAGTAGAATGACTGACATTACATAACTTTCGATCATTGAATTTACCATGAATAAAGCTTCAAAATTCATTATTTTGGCCTAAAATGAAGAGACTAGTGACATTTCCAATCCCACAAAGAATTGCCATAAATACTCGTATAAATAAATTTTAATGAAAACATATATAAGATCTTTAAAATTATTTATAAAAATAATATATTATGTATGTATAATAATAAAATATATGTATATAATTTGTCGGTTCTCTTTGGTTATTTCTTTGGGTTTTTTCGAACAAATCATAACCAACCCAAATACTATCAAATTTTTAAAATCTAAAATCAAATACAAATAAAAATAAGTTAATTTAATTGATTTGGTTCGATTTTTTTATTTGGATCATTTTTTATTCAAACCGTGAACACCCCGTGTAACACCTCGGATTTGGAAAAGAAGGACAAATGCATTTTTAAACTGGTGTATGTGTCTACGAGTACCATCTACGGACTGTAGAATCTTCAACGGGCCGTAGATGGCAACCACATGAATTGGGGAAAATAAATTTTTAAATCAAACCCCAGTATCCTCTTTACGATTCACCAGGACGATCATTCAACATATGTATGAGTCGTAGGCAGGTCTCGTAGGTGATTCCCAGACTTGGTGAAATTTTAAGGGTTAAAGTTGGGTTTCTAGGTATGTACGATTTGTAGGAAGACCTTCGAGTTGTATATAGGGTTCCGTCAAAAGTGGTCGATATAAAAGGTTTTTAAAACTTTATACGGTTGACCAGTACAGTCCGTAGGTCCAAATCGTAGGTCGAGTACGATAGTTATTTCAAAGGGGTTTTTGGGTCTTTTCCTAATTATTTTAACCTAATAATATGTCATTTTACCTTCTAACCTATATCGTATATAAAGGTTTAAAATCCCCAAATTGCCCATTCTAAATCATTTTTCAAAATTCTCAAATTCCCTCCAAGTTCTTCCCCCAAATTTCTCTCTCTAAAGCTAAGAAAGAAGAATCTAGGGTTTCAAGATCAAGTCTCCAATTCACCATTTTTCTTGGGCTTAAAAAAGCAAGGTATGTTAGTGTAATATCTCAAAAATTTCTAAATAAAGGCTCGAGTCATTCTTTACGGTAAATAAGATTTGTACCGAGTGATTTTAAATTTTCTTAGCTGTTAAGGTCGCTAAAATCCTCTAGCATAAAGTTGAGTTGGAAACTTTTCTTCCAATTGAGTTTCTCTATGAGATTATTCTTGGGTCAACTTCAAACGACTATAACTTTCAGCACAGAATGAGTTAGGCGGTCCATGAGGTATCAAATCGAAGGTATTCAAGTCCTCTTTCCAACGCCACCGAGTTTGCTAAATTATGAGTTTGGATGAAGGATTTATGTCCATTTGAGTGCAGCCTCTCTATTTTAGGCAATTTTCATCCATTTTAAGGAGGGGTATTTTGGTCTTTTCCTTACCCCACTTGCCTAACACATTCTAACCACCCAAGTTAAGGGGTTTAATCAGACTAAGTCAATTCTAAACATTCTAAAAGCGTTTAGAAGATTAGGACAAAGTTGAAGGGAGAAAAAGAAGAAAGTTTCAAGCATTCATCGAGTTTTAAGAATTTTCGCCAAGAAGGTATGTAAGCTTTCATAGTGTTGGGTTTGTTCGCCCTCACGCCAAGCATGTAAACTTTTACCATGAATTCATTCTTGAAGTCGAATTATTGAATTCATGAGATTGAGGTTTTTGCTTCATTCTTTAACAATGGAATCTTGTTGAGTTCTTGAGGTGAGGGTTTTGCGAATGAGTGTTGTTCTTGATGGATTTTGTGTGGGTTTTCATTAGAATGGTAATTGGTTTATGAATCTAGGAGAATTTGGAGGAATGCGAATGAGTGTTGTTCTTGATGGATTTTGTGTGGGTTTTCATTGGAATGGTATTTGGTTTATGAATCTAGGAGAATTTGAAGGAAATCATTCGATTGTAGAGGAGATAGGGCTGAAAATTGAGATAGAAAGTTCGTCGGGTTTCTGGGCTCGGGCTGGGGCAACGCACCCCCATAGCGCCAGAGGGGCTGGGGCCGCGCGCCACAAAACAATTTCAGTAATATAGGAGGCTTGGCGCCCTGCGCCAGGGTTGTCAAGCTTATTTCTCCTCCGTTCTTCGTTCTGTGTGTGTTCTTTTTAATCGTTTATTTGCTCTCTTCTTGATATTAACTATTTAAGTCTTCACTAATCATTGAGAGATCCTACATATCCTAATCATATCTCTTAAATTACACTTCAAATTAAAGAGAGACTAAGAGTAAAGTTCTAGAGGGTCCTTTGAGTCAAATTGAGATTTCTTTTGAAATTGATTATAGTTTCGAACCAAGTCTTAAGAAGAGTTGTATTCATGAGTTTCTATATGGTTATTGAGGTCCTCGAGTTGAGTCATTCATGTCCATAATTCCACATGAACCCTACGAATTGAGTTATAAGTCTTGAGAGTCTTTGAAAGCCAATCATTGTGTTTCAAACTGAGTTTCGAGAAAAAGTTTAAAGGTTCTATTTCATTAAGACTTAAGAATTTCTAATGTTATGTTATTCCTATATATATATATATATATAGACATATGTACACATATACATATGTATCTATGTTGATTATTGGGCTTGAAAGATAAGCTCATAAGTGCATGTTTTCAGGAAGTTAAGCACGTCTCATGTTTTTAAAAGTATTTCAAGTAATGTAAGAAGTCTATTTTTTATAATGGGTGAACTGAGCACAAAGTTATATTAATTATTTTAGTAGTAGTAATGTAAGAAGTCTATTTCAAATAAAACTGCTTTTAAATAAAAACTGAACCAATTTTTCTGATGTTGGAAAGAAGCTAAAAAAAATTGCTTCTTAAAAAAAAAGAAAGTAAAAGCTGAAGCGGAAAATTATTTTCTACAAGACCAAAATATCCCTTCTATATTTACATATTTTCTTATATATCCCTTATTAATTAATTAGCATATCTCATAACTTTGGTAAAAGATTCATCTAAGAATTTTATTTTTTATATAATATTTTTTTTTTTTTTACGTTTATTATCATTACTTTATATTTGATATTTTTAATTATATTTAAATCATCATATCAATATTAATCTTTTTTATTTATTACAAAAAATTTAATCAAACATTTATTTTTATTGATTGAAAAATTGAATATGTACATTTTAATTCAATAAAAATAAAACTTTTGACACTTAAAAACATATTTTTTTTAAAAGATTAGCCAAACACAATTTATTTATCAAAAACACTTTTCAAATGAATTAACCAAATATAAATTATTATTATTTTCAATAATACTTTTCTGAAAAACTATTTAAAAAAAGTGTTTCTAAAAATAAGCAGATTTTAATAGCAATCTCAAACAGACTCTTAATTATAATCCATATATTAATTACTTTTTGCATCCTAATTTACAAAATTTAAGAAAGAAAATAGGAGTACATTTTTTAAATTTATAATCAGTCATAACATAAATTGGCAGAGAGGTTGTTAAGACTTTAAACTTATCAAGAAGAGATATTGAAAGTTTTACAAATACTCAGTTGAGTGAAGTATTCAGACAATTTCTGGTACAATAATGGAATTATGGAATTTTCCGGCGTGTTCCTTCTTCTCCGACCACCATACACATACAATTATGCCCTCATTGCTTTCAGGTCGGATACTCCATTTTCCCAAGCTCTCTGCAACTTCTTCTTCTGAATCATATTCCAGTAAACAAGTGAAATTTCCAAAGAAAATCAGCCAAAATTCTGCAACTTCAGTTCGCCCTGCAGGTAAACCATCACTGGCAAAAATGTTTACAGAGACTACCATTTGCCCAATTTACACTTTGACAGGTTATCCAAATTAGGCTTATTGCCTGATTTTACAATCAGTATTTAATCCTCAAGACTAACTTCATGTTTCTGCTTCATGTCAAGATTCTGGCAGCCCCCTAAGGAAAACCCACAAGTTGAATTTGGAAGTTTCTCCTCATAGAGCTGGTAATCTACTCTAGTTTCAACCTTTTAATGAGCTAATGGAATTGTAAAGTTTATTTTGTTTTGCATTTAAGCGAGGCTTTTTTTTTAATTAGTGAATGGTTCAGTTGTTTGTTTATTTGTTCCCATCTGTATCAATATGTCTCGTGTTTGTAATTTACAGTGTCTGCAGTTAGATTGATGCGTATAGAGTTTGGTGGTGCATTTGCTGATCTTCTGAACGAGCAAGGAAAGGGTTCAGGGGATAATGAAATGGGATATGTTGAAAGAACTCTTGGGTTTCGTACTCGTGACTTAGACGACAGAGATTTAAGACTGGTTTCTTTCTTTGCCTTCTCTTCACTACCATGTCAATTGCCCTTTGAATTCGCTTCTGACAATATCAAAACACTTGTCTTTATGGATTTCTTGAAATGTTTGTATTGTAGGTCACAGAGGTTGTTGGAGGTACCATTCGCTGGAGAAGATATCTTGATCACTTGATTCTTTTGTTATGCCACAATGAGCGTACATTCAGAAGCATGGAACCTCTTCTAGTACAGGTTTATTTGTTACTCTTTTTGAATTCTTTACTTTTAGAACATCTGATGACTGATGGAATATATTTTTTGTTGCCATGGTTTGAGTATTAAAAAACCTCATAAATAGCATCTATTTGAAGTTAATATTTAATTACCAAAAAGAAAGGAGAACTCATTAATTTCTTTTTCGAACGAGGTTATTTCATTGATGGTTTGTTTAATTGTTAGAGACTCCTCTAAAATAGCATTGATGCGAATTGAATTATTAAAAGGAATAGAGGAGCAGAGTTTCTTTATGAAGCAATATTACATTGGCAAATATGACTTTTAGAGAATTTTTTGAGTTGTATCAACCATCTAGAACCAATATTAATGTAAATGAGTGACGATGATTGAATGCAATCTTCGGTTTGCTATATGTCTTCTTAGTCTTAACAATAGTTAGTATGATGTTGATTGATGAGGTTGTGTCAAGCATGATGTAATTGCGGGAGTTAGAATGTCATTGTGCAAGAATGATTTATTTGGTGTGAGTTGGTAGGTCATAGAAGCATGGTTAGCAGTTATCACTCCAAATAGAATATACATTACCAGTGCATTTATTTTCTAGAAATATCGAGGTGTAAGTTCTAAAAACTAAAATAATATCCGAGGAAAATCCACCATGAGGTGTATGCTAAATGCTAAAAAAATCACATCTCATAGGCTATAATGCTAATGCTATTTGGTGGTCTATCCTATTAATTGGTGCTGACTTTTCAATGTTCTTTGAGTTAAGCACTTCATCTCTATGGACCTTGACATGCACTGCAGAGCTTAAAATTGATAGGACCACTTGGGAAATTGAATGTGTCGGACCTGAAAGTTTCCTCTTTTCTTGCTTTCTGCGTTCTGTCCTTTTAACTTTTGAATTTTGCTTGGTCATTTATAATCCCCCTCAACTGATTTTTTGCTTTGAAAATGTTGTTAGATTCTTCGAATTGGTTTCTATGAGATCACCAAGTTAGACATGCCACCTTATGCTGTTGTAGATGAGGTATGTTTATCTTACTACTTTGGTCTATAATGGTTGTTCTCTTTTTACTAAGTTATTTGAAGAAGCTGATTTGAAGTCTGTCAAGAAAGATGGATGTGATTTTATATTCTGTTGAACCTAGAAATGAAGCTGATGGTATAACAAGGTAATTCCTTTGAGAGTTCAATAGAGCCTTTGCTTGCCGTATTTTTGAATGAAGTGAGGGAAAAGGAAAGATAAGATGCTGGATGACAGGTGAGGTTGGTCTAGATGAAAGAGCACTCCACTTTCAATCGATAGGTTGGAAGTTCGAGTTACAAGAGGAGAAAATTGGGAAAAAACCACTATTACCCCTGGGCTGGGGGTGGTGGGATTTGTGGGTGATGGGGGTTCACCATGAAAAAAAAAAAGATGCTTGATATTTTGGTGGCCTTTCCTTATCTCTTATGCTAGAGACAAATTAGTATGCTGCCAGCAGCTTACACCTGCTTTTTTCTAATTTAAATTGGATATTTAGTTCTACATTAGGAAATGACTCACGAGTAAAATTTACATTTCGTTTATAGCATCCATTTGAACATCCTAGAATGAAAAAGGATAAACTCATAACATTATTTGTGCACCTCGTATCTCTTTGAAAATAAACATCATCTCTTTTTTGTTTAATTTGATAAGTGAGGTGAACATTTCTTTTATGCAAAGTAATGTAAGTGTACATTTTTTGGATGTTTAAATCTAACTGCAGAGTGTAAGGCTCGCTAAGGTTGCTCTTAGACCAGGTGCCGGTAACTTGGTTAATGGGATTCTCAGGAAACTAGCAGTCCTTAAGGTATGTCTTCTATTTTTCCATCAGCATATAGGATCTAACAATAAGGAATCTACTGGTTCCCTGATTCTTTTCATGTCTGCAGGAGAGTGATTCCCTTCCAGCAGTGAAAGTGGATGGTGATGATCGTCAGCAAGCACGTGGTCTTGCCACTCTTTACTCTCATCCAGTTGTACGGTTGAACTGTTTCTTCTTTAAATCTTTTGTCTTAGAGAATCCAGCTCTGATATTATAGAAACATGTCCCGTACATCCATGGTTGTGTCAATTAGATTTTCTAGATTCATGTTTTGGAAATTTCAATTTTTCAATGCTGTATATTTCTTTATCTGTACCGTGAGATTCTCTTATGATTTATCACTCTGATTGGAGGTAAAATAATGCTTGGGTTAAATCCTGTGGATTTAGCTTAAGTTCTAGCTTGTCTTTGTAAGAACTTGTCAAAATGACCTTCATTTTGTTGCACACTTTGAGAATTTTCATGATACTCCAATAATATGGCAATCATATCAGGCATCTTTTTCACTATGCTTTAAAACGTCACAGATTATAGTATGCTAAGCATCGACAAACAGAACTAGAATTCGTATGACTATTTTTTCACATCTCTTAATCTTTCTCCTATTTATTGCTTTACTATGCTTTCTAGTGGATGGTAAGAAGATGGACAAAGTATTTTGGACAGGACGAAGCTATTAAGCTTATGACATGGAATAACAGCAATCCCAGCTTCAGTCTAAGGTATATGATGAAATTTTTCTTTCCTCTTTTACCCTTTCTCTGGATGATAGTGTGACAGTTCTGTGTTCAAATCGTCTTAACAAAACTAGAGCAAATACTGGGAAAGGTTTGACAGGGGCTGATCTCGTCTCAAGGCTTAACATGTTGAAGGTAAGATTTTGATGCCTTTCGTTCCTTGCTGATAATAAAATCTTAGGATCACTTCTAGACTCTCTCACTATCTCTAATAATGTACCTTATTCAAACTCTAAGTTTTGATGTCTAGTTGACCAAAAAGAGGCAAATAGATATCATCCATCACTAGTTAAAATTTTAGGATTCGAATAGAGGTCCATCATAATGGAGGCTTCTTCTGCTTTTTTTACAAAAAAGGATGAGTGTCCTAAACACTAGTTGTGACCATCATATTAAATTTTCTGAATTATGCTGCAATATTCTGCATTCGTTTCGTGTATTACTATTATTCATTGTGTTGCCTTTCTTGAACTTCAGGTCCCACACGAGCCTTCTCTATACTTGGATGATTTTGTTCGTCTAAAAACTGGAATGCAGGTATGACTTCAGAAGCTTGATAAGATCTTCAAAGTGTGTTTACTATATGTCCATATTTATGACATTGATATAGATTTTTCTATGTTGATACGTCACTTCATTAGTGATCGGCATTTAGTTACTTATCAAGAAAGAGACCAGAATGCGTGTCCGTTACTTTTTAGTTCTCAAAATTACCACAGAGACTTGATTTAAAGGTAGTGTCAACTGTTGTCATGTGAGGGATAGCCTAGTGCAAAGGATCCTTCACCTCTAAGGCTCTAACAAAGAGGTTGGGGGTTTGATTCACCAAAGGAGCAAATTGGGAAACGGACCACCATTGACTCTTGAGTGGAGGGGTTTGTCAGGTGGGGTTTACCAGATCAAAGAAATAGAACAGCTAGTCTCAACTGTTTCTGCCATGGTACTGATTCTTGTTATGGACAAAGCAGCTGGAAAAAATGGAGAGACGAAATCTCTTACTTAATGTAGAGTTGTAGATGACACCAAATAATGTTGATTGGAAGTATTCTCATGTATTTTAATGTCTTTTAAAAGTTTGACCTGGTTTTAAATTTAGCTTCGTATACGCAATTGATGTGTTTTGCAGCTCAGTTGACTTTTTAAAGTCTCTTCTTACAGAATGTTATACAGGCTGGGTTACTAAAAGAAGGCTTCTGTGCAGTCCAGGATGAAAGTGCCGGTAATCTCCTTATAAAACTCAAAATGTGGAGTATGGGGAGTTATAATAAATGTGTAGTTGAGTATGTTGCAAGAGATACCTTGCATTTTCAGTTATCCCTTGACCCTGCCTTTGCATACAACTATTCTTTCGGCGGGCAG
>JAJOOS010029636.1:0-22094 GCA_029582725.1 Solanum chiquidenum | reverse complement strand
GGATGGGGGGGTGGAGGGGTCGAGGGTAGGGGTGAAAAAATGAAATTTTGAAGTTGAAAATATTTTTTAAAAATAAACTTAATTTTTTTTTGGGGGGCTGGTAGGGAGTGGGTGGGTGGGGGTGGGGGAGTCGAGGGTAGGGGTGAAAAAAATAAAATTTTGAAGTTTAAAATATTTTTTCAAAACAAACTTAAATTTTTTTTGAGGGGCTAAGTGGGTGGGGCGTGGTCGAGGTAGGGGTGAAAAAAAAGAAATTTTGAAGTTGGAAATATTTTTTTAAAATAAATTTCAATTTTTTTGGGGGGTGGAGGGGCTAGTAGGGGGTGGGTTGGGGGCAGATAGGGTGGGTGGGTGGGTTCGGAAGAGAGTTTTGGAAAATGTTTTCCTTAAGTTTTGAAGGGAAGTCATTTTCCTTAAATTTGAGGAAAATGAGTTGATTTGAAAAATATTTTTCAAAACATTTAATCCAACCAAACATGAGAAAATTGGAAAACATTTTCCTTCATACCAAACACACCCTATATTATAATTTATTTTTAAAATCTAGGTGTATTTATTTTAGTTCGTTGGCAGCAATGGAGTGGTTCACTTTTCCACGTCAGTGCATTTGTATATCACGCATTTTGCCTGAAATATTCGAGTGTTTTTTGGTTTAAATTTCGGATAGTTAAAGTGTCTCTTTGTGCACTATCAAAGTTAAAGGTCACAGTTATAATTTGAAGTCAAGTTAAGGGTCTATATAGTACTCCCTCCGTCCACAATTGTTTGTCAGGGTAAGGTCATGCACACCCCTCAAGGAAAATTTAATACAAGGTGTAATTTGACTAATATAACCCTACTATACCAAGAATATCAAAAGTCCACATAACTTTTCAATTGAACTACACTATCATTAAGGGCAGAATTGGAAAAAAGTGACTAACTATTTCTTGATTGTTTAAATTGACAATTAATCTTGGACATCTATTTTTAGTATACCTGCCAAACAATTGTGGATGGAGGGAGTATAAAAGAGGTCTAGAAAATTACAACGCGAGAGTTAGTGAAGAGAATGTAAGAAGACAAAACAATATTTTTCTTGATCTTCTATTTGATTGAGGTTAAGGAGAATTAAATAATATATATTTTTTAAAGAAAAATACATTTGTTTTAGATAATTAATTTTTTCTATAAAAATAATTAACACATAATTTATCGTGATAAAAATTAGAGGCCCCTAAAATTGGAAGCCTAAGGCATATGACTAATTTTTATAAGCATTGAGCCGGCACTGATACCCACCAAATTCTTATCTTCTAATTCATCTCTTCCTTTCCTATCTCACTTTCACTTTCATTTCAATCTTACATTTTAACACAGTGCACAAAGTTTTTAACAAAAAATTAAAACACTCTCCTCTATTTTTCTACCTTCATTCTATTTAACACCTCCGTGGGAGTTTTCACCTTTTTGCTCATGTGATCATTTGAACCCACAACTTCAATTTTGGAGGTTAAAGATGCTTACCATATGAGAAACCCCTCGTCTCCTACATTTTTCTACTGGTGTTTGATTGAAAAGGAATTTTCTTGAATTTTTTATTTTGTTTGGTATGGAAGAAAATGTTTCCATGAAAAATGTATTCCTTATTTATTAGAGGTAAGTCATTTTACTTAAATATGAGGAAATAAGTTAATTTGAAAAACATTTAAACAGACCAAACATGAAAAAATTGAAAAATGTTTACCTTACTACCAAAAAGTGAAACTAAGAAGATCAATGGTACTTATAACAACATCACCAGCAAATAAACAGATAGAGCAGAAGTTCCAGTAAAACTGTATGCAATTCTAGAAACTAAATTTGACCCTATAGCAAACCAATTAAGCAAACAAACTAACTGTCATGACTGGATTTGGGCATACAAAGATCCATAATTTTCATCTCAATCAACTTTTGTACTTCACCACTAGGCAGCTTCATCTACAGCTGAACTACAGCTCCATTACTCGGCTTCGAAATCGACAAATCCGAAGCCAATCGTCGGCTCAACATAAGGGACTTCAGGCGGTCCTGTGCGCTCATATGTTCAGCAGATTTCACTCTTCTTGTAAACTTAGTACTACTTATTTCTTCTTTAGAAACAGAGGTTGATGAGCCTTCAGTGCTGATAGTTACGCTTGTCGCTCTAACTAGGCATAAGTTTATATTTCTGTATCATAATATTTTAAAAAATTATGTCCGACATGACTTCAATTTTTAAAGATGAACCAATTTAAAAGGCAAAACAAAAAAAAAAAGATACACAAACATTGCACTCGACCCATGCTAGCGTGGGCTTTATCTCATCTAGTGTACCTGTAGGAATAACTTGTAGTATCCAATAAAAGAAGATGGCATGCATATAATCAATAATTGGTAGCATTACCCTGTTTATCTTGTGCAGTTAGGATTATTATCCTTTCTTCCTAACTTTTTAATGTCATCGACGAGATATTCAAAAGCATTGTACGATGAACCTCCTTCTCCAACACTAATTTCTGCCAACATAGATAACTTGTCAACCGATTTCTTCAACTTACCCTTATTTGTTACCATCAAATCTTTCACCGCCTTCTCAATAATGTATCTGTCACAAATGTCTTTCATGTCCAACCCAATTTTCCACACCTCACCCACAAATCTACTTGTTACTCGTTGGTCCACATAAACAGCCCAACAGATCATGGGCTTTCTTTCAACAATACTTTCCATAGTCGAGTTCCATCCACTATGAGTTAAAAATCCACCAATAGCTGGGTGCGATAGTACTTTCTCTTGTGGAGCCCAACTCACTATGTAAGCTTTTTCTTCGCAGCCATCCGTTAGCTCCTTCACAAATTGGTGGCTAAACTCTTCTTCCCTCAATAAGTCGGACCTCATGACCCACAAAAATCTGATTCCACTATTTACTAACCCATGCCAAAACTCCAAAATTTCCTCCTTTGTCAAAGTTGCAAGACTTCCAAAACTTACATAGATTACTGACTCTATGGGCTGTGCATCGAGCCATTGAATTGAACTGTGATCTTCTTCCCACAAACTATTCGAAGAGGACATTGTTTTATCAGCAAGCCTAGTTTTGAGTTGTAACTGTAGCGGTCCAATCGCATACGTTTGTGGACAATGAGAGCGAATGTGAGAGAGTAACGGACCGTCTAAATCTTCAAATGTGTTTAATATGAGTCCATGGGATCGAGGTATACTTTGGATTTCCTTGAGAGCAAGTTGGCAATACAGGTCTGTTGCACAATTGGTGAGGCGATAGAATGGAAAATCGCGACGCCGTAGAAGATCTTCCATGCCAGGTACATTTTCTATCAACACGTCCAAGTCATTTCCTTAACAACATAAGTAAATTTAGATGGCCATAAATTAGTAACATAACTCCAAATACAATAGCAAAAATGAAAAGTACCTTTGAAGGGAATATCTCCATTTTGAATGAGTTTGGGGAAACAAAGATAAACCCATAGGCAACAAGGACTAATAGTATCAAAGGAAATAACAGAAACTCCAACCTCATTACAAATATCCACTGCATAATAAAATAATCCATCAGGTATAACACATGTGACAGGGGGCTCTGTTACTCCAAGTAATATTTCTCTAAGAAAAGGCTCTGCCACAGCTTGCAAAGAAGTAATAAGGTCTCCAAACAGAAGAGACGACCGCGGATGGTCCTCGGGAAGACCATCAGAAATTGTCCGGAATTGAAATTTGGGATATTGCTTGAATCTTGATTCGACGTTGGTGTGACGATAGAGAAGCTGTTGATTGTGATTAGTGTTGAGGAAAGTAACTTGTAAACCGGCGAGGCAAAAAAGCTCAGCAAGTTGAAGCATGGAATTGATAGGGCTTTGTATTGGAAGAGGAAAGAGGAGAACGTGAGGACACATTTTTGCTTCTTCTACTGTGTTGTGATGCTCCATTACTTCTAAGCAAAGTCCTTGTGGGGGAATGGGAGATAAGATAGATATATATATATATATATAGCTGCTCCTTTGCTTTTATTACTGATAAGTTTTTTTAAGAATGACGACAGAAAAAGATTTGTCAAAGATACTCCGCCTAGGATCCCATTAATAAATGGAGTTGGTGCAGCTTTCCTTGTTTCTAGTTCAATTTATTAATGCCACTTCCTCCTTCTTCTTTTTTCCTTATCCAATCAAAGAAAAATGATAAATGTATCTGATAAATGATACGTTAATATCCATTCTTATATTTTAAGATGGTATATATGTTTATGTCAATTTTTTGAATGGTGTATACCTCATGGCTAACGCCAATTTTATTTATATTTTTATTCAAAATTTTAAAAGAATCCATTCATTTTCAATATCCTCTAATAAAATACAATGACATTTAAAATAAAAATAAGTAAAAAACATGTTATCCCTTTATCTCCATTCAAACATAAACCCAAAACCTATTAAATTCAAACAAAGAAAAAAATGTTATTTAATTCATCTTCATTTACAATCAATCCCCAAATAAAAAAATACAGTAGCATGTGTTTTCAATGAAAAACAAGAAATTCGATTTCAATTTTTGGTTCATATCAATTAGTTGTTGAAATGGATTGGAAATACTACCTCACCTTTGACGAACAAGCTTCAAGCTTTAAATTGAGTTTGCAATCGAATCAAAACTTTTGAAGATCATTTGTTGTTGAAAAAGGTTGAAAATACTATTACCATTGACAAACAAAACTTTAAATTCTAAAATGGGTCTGCCACTGAAGAGCTCAAATGAATTTGTTGTTAAAATGAATTCGCTTTGAAAACCAATACGGCTGAAAACAGTAGGTAAAATAGGGATCGGGAAGTACAATTTGCTTAGGAAAGGGCAGATAAAGGTTGAAACTGAAGCATGGGTTTAAAATTGAAAATGGGGTAGGATCTTTAGATTTGGGTAAAAAATAAATAAAATCTAAGTAAATTATTTGATGATAAAAGATATACACCATCTTAAAATATCTATCATAGCAAAGGTATATTCTTCAATTAATTTACAAAGTTTTCAATTCTTTTCTAAGGTTTATGACCATGAAGCTTTATCTACTTTAGCATGAAAAATACCTTCTTTTATGGTTATTTTTTCGTTCATACTCCAGTCAGGGATTTATTTATTTCTTTCGATGATAATGCAATCTAGACAAGGATTTTATTTTTCTGGTAACACAATCTAGTATATAAAAAAAAGGACCTTGTAATTATACTAAATATAGTTATTTTATTTTTTGCATTAAATAGATTCTTTCAAGTTATGGCAACAACAAGTCAACAATAACATCAAATTGAATATAATCTCACGTGTAAGATCTGCAAATATACACACCTTCCTATGTAAAGAAAATAAATAGCTTGTTTCTGATAAATTACATTGATAATAACAATAATAATAAATCCAATATGATCCTACAAATAAAATGTACACATACCTTTATCCCATGATAACGGCCAAGACAAAATTAACGTAGTGGAATCAAATAAATTTGGAGGGAGAGAAAAAAACAAAATAGAAGTGGGATGGATAAGGGCTACAAGAATATTTGTCATCCTTGACGATTGGTCTCAAATGATCTCAATCCTCAGCTAAACCACTAATCTATCCATTAACAGAGAATAAAAATGTTAAATAAACAAGAGTGAACAAAGAAGATCAATACTAATTATAACAGCAAATAAACAGCAAACAAGCACAAGTTTCTGTAAAACTATATGCAATTCTTGAAATTAGATTTTGAGCCTATTGTTTATAGTACCAAACAAAAAAGATGCAAACAAATTAAGGAAAAAAACTACGTAAGTTTTAGGAATTGTGCATACAAAGATCCATAATTTTCTCAGCAACCTCTGTTTCATCTCTGCTTTCTTCAATCAACTTTAGTACTACAGTTCTGGGCAGCTTCATCTTCAGCTGAACAACAGCTCCATTACTCGGCTTCGAAATCGACAAATCCGAAGCCGATCTCCGGCTTAACATAAGGCACTCCAGCCGATCTTGTGCGTTCATATGAACAGCAGATTTCACCCTTCTTGTAACCTTATTATTATTACTAGTAATTTCTTGTTTAGGAAACAGAGGCAATTCTACAAGAAAATATATTTTGCTCGGCTTCAGCTCTTGTTCTGCCTCTAATGGCTTAGCTCTAATCCCAAATTTCTTCACTGCTTCTGATTCCAATAAAACATGACCTGGGTAGTCTTTAACTACCTCTGACGTTGTTATTGGTGTCTTCAGTTTAAGGATTTCGCCGTTAATCTTCATCACCTTTGTCTTCTTCGTACTTCCTCCTATGTTGTTCCCCATTTCTCTTTTTTTTCTTCAAGAGAATCTTGATTTATTTTTTTTGGTACTATGGTTCCTCCACTTATATTTTGGTATAATTATATGGGCCAGGAACTAACTTTTTTGTTAGTGCGTGTGCGTGTGAATTTGTGGAAATGTACTAGAAAAGCTTTTATTTAGTGCCCTATCTAGTGTATAATTAACCGGTTAATTGTTATAGTTAATGGTAAAAACGCAAAGATTGAATAATGGTGAAACTAAAAATTTCACCCAAAGTGTTTAAGGATGTTTAGGATTTTAAAATAAATGTATAAAAAGTAATATTGAACTATATACCTAGTCTAAATATTCACCTCTTCATCCCTAAAATTGAACCTATCAATTCAAATATGGACCCGCCATGAATTATTTAAGGTTTCCACTAAATTCATGATAGTATGATTTTTCTATAATTCTATAAAGGGGTCGTTTGATATATATGGATCAAATTCTTTTGAAATTGTAATTTATAAACTAATTTATCTCACATGATCATGCGTTATAAATTTAAAATATTTCACCGTTACCCTAGGTACCAAACGATTGGTATTGTACTGTGTGTGTGTGATGATTGTACCTTACTATGGGAAGATAAATATTTTTTGTAAAAGACGAAGTGGGAAAGAAGTTATTCAATTCCATCACGACAAAATTCTATCTGGCTCTGATTAGAAAGCAAGAAAAGAAATGAAAGCCGACTCATTTTTTGTTGTAAAATATTGACATATTGGAGGGGCAATGGGGAGTTGAGTTTTCTTTGGTTTGTGATAATCTAAGGCTAGTGGGACTATGCTTTTTTGGCGTGGTATGATTATGATTTATGGGAAGACTTAATATTATATGTATAGAGTTTTAAATCTAATTTAGTTTACTTGTAAAATTGGCAACTGTATATAGTAAACATTATTTGATAACGTAAAAAAAACATATATAAGTAAATAACATGTTATATACTCAATGTTAAATAAATTGTTTGTATATATAACTTAAGTATAAACGGCCTTACGTTTAAGATTATCATAAAGTCCCAACCAAATTGCTTATCTGGATGTCGACAGCAGAGCGTTTCTAAATTCAAAGTCGTAATCCTCAATTTTGTGTGTTGATTAAGGAACTGTTTGCTTCTCTCACAAAGAATTTTAAATTTAATATGTTGTTTATTCATAGAAAAGGTCCAAGGAGGATAAGATTTTTCGGTTACACTTGCAATTGCTATTTAAATGAAAGTATCAATTCCAAAACAAACTTTTCACAATTATTTACTGTATTCCGTGACGACGAAGTCAACAATTTCGTTAAGAGGGTTTAAGACTTGATATTCCCTCCGTTTTCATTTTATATGTCACATTTTTACTTTGCACTTGCATTAAGAAATGATGTAACTTTACCCTTCTACCCTTATTTAATTTTTTTGAAACTCAAGTTTTCAATCAATGAATACGAATTAATTAATTTAACCAATAAACATGAATCATTAACTTAGTTTTTCTAAGTTGGTCAAATGTATATTTTCAAGGCTAATAACTCACAAGGGTAAAAAAGAAACAATATGATAATCTATGCATTATGAAATGACAAGTATTATGGACCAACTATTTATAGAAAGAGATTACATATAAAATGGAACGGAGGGAGTATTTTATAGCTCGACTTTGACTAAGATAAATCTCTAAATAAGGCGAATGGGCATGTTCAACTCCGTTTTATTAATCTACTATAAAAAGGTGTTGATACGATCTTATAATTATTCTAAAGATATGGGCTGATGCTTGGAAAATTCTTATATGTTTAGAGTATTCAAGATGTCATTGAAAACGTTTTAAGTCCTTTTCATGTTCTGAAGTCTAGCTAATGCTCCTTTTTATTTTTAAAAAATGAAGTTACGTCTGTACATCGGTAAGGAGAAAGGGCATGAACATCTGGAGGTATATGCTAGATTTGTTGTCAATGACAACCCAACATTCCCAAAAAACAATATGCATACTCACAATATCTAGATTTCAAAATAAATAGGAAATAAGCTAATTGCTCGAAATTTGTTCATGAATGGATAGAAAAGCATCAATATACGTTGTTGAATAGTAGAAATTTAAGGTATGATGTGTAATATACTTGTCGACTGTTTGTCAATGAGGGCATGGAGCTTGATTACAACAAAAACTTCTTCCTCTCTGCTAAGTTTCTGCAATTTTATGTCTCTGAGAACTTTACTAAACATTCAGCAACAGGAATTCTTAGGCATAATACCTAAATCAAAGCTAGGACTGCTATTAGGAGTAAAACACAAAAGAACAACTACAACGAATATCAAGTGGTGGATTCTTTTTAAAGAAGGCATAGCCACATGGAAAATGCGGTATCTAGCTATCCTCTGGAGATGGTCAGATAAAGAGTGTGTTAGAGCCATTCCAAACCACAGTGTTCTCTTAATATTTGAAGTTCCAGCAAAAGTGAACAATTGGTTACAAGGGTTAAGAGGTTCTCTGGATGAGGGAAGTCAATTCACCTTACAGCATGAAAGCTAAGGCTATTTTGGCATCACAAAACTGAGACACCAGACAAGAAGCAGTCACGGAATTTTGCAATATACCAAATTGATGTTCGTGCGAGAACAGCCAACAACAGGATAAAGGGACTAGTTTCAAACGATCACATCCCATGGAATGAGTCTACTGAAACAAGAATAGGAAAGGGTGAGAGGTATCCTCCCAAACATGCATTTAAAGTTGGAGAATTAGATTTTTGGTCTCCTATTTGGACTGCAAAATCAAAGCCCCGGGAGAGATTTCCAGATTTATAGAGGTCACAGGGAATCTGGAAACTAGGATAGCTGAGAATTAAGAACAAACCAGTCAGTCAGTCATAAAGTTAGGACATAACATTTTAGAAGTGTGAAGTACTGGACTAGATCTATGACCAGCTTGTTTTGTCGCAAAACAAAGTGTATTTGCATCACTACCAGGATGGAATAACATGGAAAGGAGAAAGACAATGAAGAGACTGCCTAGTATTTCTATCAAATACTAGTTTATACTTGAGCACGAAAAATTATGTCCGACATGATTTTTAAAGAGGAACCTATTTAAAAGGCCAAACATACAATTTTATACACTAACATTGAGCTCGACCCATGCTAACGCGGGATTTATCTCATCTAGTGTACCTGTATGAATAACTTGTAGTATCCGCTAAAAGAAGAAGAAAATAATATAATCTTTGTCTACAAAATAATGATTGGTAGCATTACCCTGTTTATCCTATGCAGTTGGGATTGATATCCTTGTCTCTTCTGCGTAACTTTTTAATGTCATCGACCAGATATTCAAAAGCATTGTATGATGAACCTCCTTCTCCAACACTAATTTCTGCCAACATAGATAACTTGTCAACCGATTTCTTTAACGTCTCCTTATTTGTTACCATCAAATCTTTCACCACCTTCTCAATATTGTCTCTATCACAAATGTCTTTCATGTCCAACCCAATTTTCCACACCTCACCCACAAATCTACTTGTGACTCGTTGGTCCACATAAACAGCCCAACAGATCATGGGCTTTCTTTCAACAATACTTTCCATGGTCGAGTTCCATCCACTGTGAGTTAAAAATCCACCAATAGCTGGGTGCGATAGTACTTTCTCTTGTGGAGCCCAACTCACTATGTAGGCTCTTTCTTTGCAACCGGCCGCTAGCTCCTTCACAAATTGGTGGCTAAACTCTTCTTCCCTCAATAAGTCGGACCTCATGACCCACAAAAATCTGATTCCACTATTTACTAATCCATGCCAAAACTCCAACATTTCCTCCTTTGTCAAAGTTGCAAGACTTCCAAAACTTACATAGATTACTGATTCTATGGGCTGTGCATCAAGCCATTGAATTGAACTGTGATCTTCTTCCCACAAACTATTTGAAGAGGACATTCTTTTATCAGCAAGCCTAGTTTTGAGTTGCAAGTGTAGCGGCCCAACAGCATACGTTTGTGGACAATGAGAGCGAATGTGAGATAGTAATGGACCGTCCAAATCTTCAAATGTATTTAATATGAGTCCATGGGATCGAGGTATACTTTGGATTTCCTTGAGAGCAAGTTGGCAATACAGGTCCGTTGCACAATTGGTGAGCCGATAGAATGGAAAATCGCGACGCCTTAAAAGATCTTCCATGCCAGGTACATTTTCTATCAACATGTCCAAATCATTTCCTTAACAACATACGTAAATTTTTGCTTGTTAGATGATCAGTAGCATAACTCCAAATAAAATAGCAAAAATTCATCTAACAAGCTAAGTAAAATGAAATTGTTTCATCTTCTTCGTTGATGTTTTCTACTTGGAAGAAGCTAGATAATGAAACATACTAGATATAAGGGTGTGCAAAAATAAAAGTGTTATTGGTTATTGGGTTAACAGTTTTTTAATGATTTTTTTTAAAAAAATATTGGGTTATCAGTTTGGTATTGATTTTTGATATCAATAACCCAATTAAGACTAGTAATTTACTACTTTTACTTGTACATAAATATTATTTATTAATTTCAATATCTTACTAGTTACCATCTTTATACTTTAGCCTTCAATTCACACCTCACAATGACTTTGAATTCACAATTTCACATTATACAAAACGTTAAAATCTAAAGTAAGAATCTTATTCTTCTTAATTTCTCTTTGTGTTACACTTGTATAGTTCTTTTCATGTTTGTTATTATTGTTTCTATTTTATGAGCATTTATAAAGTTACATTATTGTGTTTTCGCATCAGATTTATTAGAAAAGTCATATATTTATTTTATCTAAGTATTTTCCTATTGATTAAACCAAAAACCAAACCGTTAAGGACTAAAATCAATAAACCAAAAACTGATAAAAAATATCTCATTGATTTGATTATTGATTTAACATATTTAAAAACAGAAAACTGATAAACCAAACCAATAATACATGAAACCAAACGGACCGATGCACACCCTAAGTAGATGTAATACTAAACTCTAAATTTAAATATCTAAATTTTCAAGTTGCAACAATTGATTTGGGCAGAATATTTTTTCCGAGAATGAAAAGTACCTTTGAAGGGAATATCTCCAGTTTGAATGAGTTTGGGGAAACAGAGGTAAACCCATAGGCAACAAGGACTAATAGTATCAAAGGAAATAACAGAAACTCCAACCTCATTACAAATATCCACTGCATAATAAAATAATCCATCTGGTATAACACATGTGACAGCGGACTCTGTTAATATTTCTCTAAGAAAAGGCTCTGCCACAGCTTGCAAGGAATTAATAAGGTTTTCAAACATAGGAAAGGACCGGGGATGATCGTCGGGAAGACCATCGGAAATTGTCCGGAATTGAAATTTAGGATATTGCCTGAATCTGGATTCGACGTTGGTGTGACGATAGAGAAGCTGTTGATTGTGATTAGTGTTGAGGAAAGTAACTTGTAAACCGGCGAGGCAAAAAAGCTCGGCAAGTTGAAGCATGGAGTTGATAGGGCTTTGTATTGGAAGAGGGAAGAGGAGCACATGAGGACACATTTTTGCTTCTGTTGTGTTGTGATGCTCCATTACTTCGAGTGGAAGATAAGATAGACAGATTCTTCTTTTACTACTAATAATAACTTCTTTTTTTAACAAAAAAGATTTCTCAAAGATACTCACCCAATAGATGGACCTTCTTTCTACTTTCAATTCATTAATGCCACTTACTTTTACCTTTCCTTTTTTTTTTACCAAGAAAAAGAAAGGAGCATTTCGAGAAATACTTACCTTTTACCTTTTCCTTTTTTTTCGTTTTTCGTTTCAACTGTGTCAGGAGACTCTAACGAGTTGGAGTTAGGGTTACGCTTTCATTTGGGTCACTTTAGTGGAGAAGAAATGCTTAGGGATACTATCTAAAGGCAAATTTAGAATTTTCATCAAGAATTAATAATTGTGTTTTAAATTTAATATTTGGATATATTTAATAAACTGAGCAAAAATTGTTATGTTTAGTTGAACCTTGTATTCAGACTTGTAGCTTCGCTTCTGACATTATTAATACCGTGTTCATGTTAGGTCTCATTTATTTGGCAAAAAGTCAACAAATACATACTTTTGTATTTAATATTTTGTTTATTATAGGGATAATTTTGAAACATTGTAAAGTCTTTTCATATTGAGTAAAACTATATGATTTATATGATCAAATTTCTAAAACTAATTTATTTTGAAAAATATTTTTTAAAAGAAAATATCTTTGATAATAACTAGTTTGTGTTTGATCAATAATTTTTAAAAAGTACTTTTGAGTAGAAATTAATCTTTGTCCAAACTTTTTAAAATTGTTTCTAAATGTATTCAAGCATTTTTTTTCAAAAAAACTACTTTTTAAATTTTTGAAAAAAAAAACAGTTTTTACTATTCTCAAAAAACACTTACTTTTTTCTCTTTATAAAGCTTAAACACTTCACTTTTTTAAAATTAGCACTTTTTAGCCCCTCAAAATTTGACCAAACGTAATACTCTCATTTAATACAGAGTATATTATTTCTTAATTTGAGTTTGTTTTCTTTTCTTTTCTTTTGTTTGATGTTTGTTTATTGAGCAACTTTCATATATAACAAACATAAAAATTATATTTGTATGTTATAGCTATAGTTTACATAATTGTTCTCCATAGCAAACTTTATGTTTGCTATAACTATTAATATGAATATTTCGCTACACATATATACAAAAGAAGCAATTGTATAATCTGTTTCGATATACATATACAAAAGAATCAATTGTATAATTTGTGTTTGTATAAAGCAAGAAAAGAGAGAAAGACAAAAGAAAACTGGGCAGGAGAAGATCTATATTTGTATAATCACAAGTGTATAGGATAAAAATATATGTATTTGTATTTGTATATACAATTTTATCTCGCTTTATACAAACACAAACGCAATGTATACATTTGTGTTTGTATAAAGTGAGAGAGGCGAGTGAGAGTGGCGAGCAAGATCTGTGAGAGGGGAGAGAGAGGAACAAATATATATATATATATATATATACAATTTTCTCTCGCTTTATACAAACACAAACGCATTTTATACATTTGTGTTTGTATAAAAGCGAGAGAGACGAGGGAGAGACTGCCGAGAGTGGCGAGCGAGATTCACCAGGGAGAGAGGCGAAATAGCAACAGTTTTCTACAGGGTATAATTAAATCAAACTGTGGTTATAACATTTAATTTAAATTATTAATTTGCTATTATATACAATTTTTCCTTGTTTATTTTAGGTTGTGCGTGTACGTCCCTTTCTTTTCAATGATAAAATGGCCCATTGGATTTTTTTAAAAAAGAGTATATTAATTCTAATACTATACCATATTTGGTCACCTACTTTTGATTTTCGCATAATAAAATATACATACGTTTCATTCGTAAAATAGGAATGCATATATTTATTTTTTAGTTTTAGTTTTCATTCGATGTTAGATCCGGTTAATTTTGATTCATGGCGCATAGGGCTGGGCATAAAGTATCGAAAACTAAATTATCGAACCAAATTAAAAAAATTGATAATTCGATATTTGGTATGGTATTCGAGAGAAATTTTAGAATTATGATATTTAAGTTTGGGTTTGGTATAGGATATTAGTACTATTTGGTATTTGGTATTTCAATGAATTATTTACTTAATGAATATCATATATTAACATGTTCATTGCTTATTAATACAAGTCCAAAAAAAAGTTAAAGAATAAACATAAACAACCAAACACACATGTCTTTTAGTTATATTAATTTGCTTTTCTTTATGTTTTCTTACTTGTTGATCTTTTATTATACCGTGCCTTCACATAAAAGATATAATTAATTGGAGAAATAATATCAATTTTGTAATACAATCGGCTACAACTTCAATATGGTATTACTAAATACCGTACCAAATCGAAGTTTAATTTATGAATTATCGAACCAAAATTTTAAATTTTGATATTTGATATCTATTTTTAACTACCAATTACCTAATTATTGAACCCAAAATTTGAGAATCTCGAACACCCTGGAAATTTATTTAATTAGAAGTGCTACTTTCGACAATGACTCAAACTCAAAAGACCTCTGATTAAGAAAAAAACGATTTCATCCTCTGATTAATATAAAACGCTTTGTCATAAAATTAATTCTTACCATAGTAGAAATTATGGAGTTGGCTAATTTCGTAGACCGTACGCAACCTCTCATTTCCAACTTTCTATATATGCCGCAACCCTAAAATCTATTTGATTCGTTAGTAATCTCAAATTAAAACACACTCATGACTCACCTAACAGACAGTCAGAGAATCTACCTAACATCAAATCTCCAAGTCGCAATGTTTTAATCCAAAAAAAAGACTTTTGATCACTACTATTGCAGGGTTTGGAGACTATAATATAGTATTAATTTAATGCTAACAGCATTGAATTTCAAAGCTTAATCTTCGATATATATATATATATATGTTTGTTTCTCCACTCATCGCTCGAATTGGATCCAGTTCAATCCGAAGCTTGCCGAATTTCAGGTGAAGTTCCTTATCTTTTATGTATATGTATTACTAGTAGTGTGGGTGATTCTTTTTGGGAGTAATTGAAGTATTTTTGCAGAACCAGGTGCTTGAAGCAATTGCACATGGCCCAACCACCGATCCTGGCGTTAGCAATTCCATCGGATACCGGTCGTGTCCTCAGCATTCAGTCGCAT
The DNA here is from genome assembly GCA_029582725.1 of Solanum chiquidenum. Lineage (NCBI taxonomy): Eukaryota > Viridiplantae > Streptophyta > Magnoliopsida > Solanales > Solanaceae > Solanum > Solanum chiquidenum. The sequence goes on along the minus strand of JAJOOS010029636.1, from coordinate 7,019 downwards.
ACTGTTCAGGTACCCCTGTTTTTTCCTGGCTTGGTCATCAATAAGTGCCCCCTCGATCCCAATTTTAGTTGGAGTGAGTAGACTAGCATTTGCTCAGATTTTATGACACGAGAGTTTGAACATAACTTAATTTTCAACAACTAGCTAATGTGCTATGTAGACTAATTATAGTTAGCAGCTCTTTAAATAGGTGAAATAGTTTAGGATACTGATAGAAACTTCCACCTTGTTTTCAGTGGTAGACTGGTAGTATTCAGGATTTTCACTTAACGGTTCGAAAAAAAAAATGTAGTGCCCTGCTATTTGAACTTGGAACCTCATGGTGATTTTTGACCTTTTAAACCACTGAGTCAACCTTTAGTCTTGTATTGAGGGGATTTTAAAATCTATACATATGCACTAAAATTTTGAAACACACCTTATATGTAATGTAATTTTATGCCGAGAGGGCGAGGATTTTCCCCCTCTTAGATCTGCCGCTGCTTGTTTTGTACAAATACCTGTCTGTGCAAGTACTGAGTGTTGAAGTATGTCCTGCACGAGTATCATAGCTTTCATTGCAGCACATGCTACCAGTCGTGAAGCCAATTTTTGTACTTCCTGATATCTTCTGCACTTGAGATGATTACTTAATTTTGTACAGTGCATGCTATGTGAACTAAAAGTTTCAATGTGAATATGTATCTACTATTTGTGTTGATAGGTATACATGATTAAGATTGTTACCTGATGAGCGCAAAATCATAGTATAAACCGAACGCTTTGCTAGCCAAGGATAGGATAGTATTAACATTGTATCGACATGGATTGGTTCGAATAATAAATCAAACAACTTGCTAACAATTATTCAGGGATAGAAACTTGAATTTATTGTGGTTGAAAACTACGATTAACGACTAATAATGTATATTAAGACTAGTGATCACAAGAGTAATGATTACTACAGGTGCAAGACAATAATTTGGATATGATTTTGTTCAATATACACATTTAGTCCTATCGATTCTCACGAATTCGATAGTTAATTAGAGTAGTTTTAAGGTTGAAATTTTTCTTTGTATTAAATCTAAACTTTAAATGAGAAACTAATTAAAGCACATTGAATTTAGATATGCACGAACACGGGTAAGGTTTAATCTTAAGGAAAAAATGTCTTTCAAATATTTTTTCCTCTTGGTTCAATCAACGATTTCAACAAGCTCTTTCAATTACTTGAAAGAAATAATAAATCAAATTAAACAAGTTAGTGCAGAGATATTCACTAATTCATTCCTCTTTCGATTAAATAAAATAATGAACAAAGCCATAATTTAATTCAACCCCAATATCGAGTTCAAGCATAAAAATGAGAATTAAAATCCATAATAATTTATGAATACACCATGTCTGTCAAAACCCTACAGCAAGCTACTCCATAATAATAGAAAAGAACATAGAAGAAGAAGAATGAGGAAAAATACAATCAATGATTAATCCGATCTGTATTGAATCGAATCGTGATGGGCAGTAGTGAATTCCGGGGTTCCTATGCTCTTTTCTATGCTCCTCCATGCTTCCTTGGTCAAAAGTTAAAACCGTTCTTAGGGTGTATTTATAGATGTATTTATAGATGTAAGGAAAGTCTCTGCATTGCTAGAATTTGAATGTAATTGGTTACATTAGCACAACATAACATAAACTCTAAACCAGTAAAATTCCTCATCTCTGCCACAATAAAGTGAGTTCATCAAAAAGAATCATTTGACATGAAATCTCCTTCTGTATCATTCTTCATTTGACATGGAATCTCTTTCTATTTCATTCTTAGTGATAAGTATGATTTTGGTATTTCGTTAAATGTTTTTGCTCAAGCACTGAGTAAGCAGTTCCCAGAATGTATTTGATTCTCCACTAATTCGAATGTCAGCATGTTTACAACTATATGACTTTGGGAGTCATTTGGTCATTCTAGGAGTTTGAGTTGACATCCATTTAGCTCCATATCTTGCAAGGTGTTAATTAACCACCTGCATGGTGGTTGATTTTTTAAATTGAAATGACGCTCACAGAAGAATAGAAATCTTGATCTCTTGTATAATTGTTGTAGTACTTATCATCAAAACTTTACCTTATCAGTAAAAAAAGAAAGGAAGGGAAGGATAGAAAACCTTGATCTTTTAACTATTGACTATGAAATCTTTGTCAAAAAAAATTTAAAAATACTATTGACTATGAGTTTATGATGTTAGATTATTGATACTCTTTTGGTGTTCCTCACACATTATTGTGTATATTAATATTTGATCAGGAGGTTATTTTCCAAATTTTGCTTTTACTTAGGGATATGTGGGCAACAAGTCAGCAGTATTCCCCCTCCAACTGTTGGGCTATGATGTGGACCCAATCAATTCTGTACAGTTCTCAAATCACACAGGCAAGCTGCTTATATCACTTCATTCAAAGAATCTGAGGCCTGAAATACGGTGCGAGGTCATCTGTTAACCTGTAAAATCATGTGAACTGGATTATGTTGTGGTTAATAGCTCGAGAACTCTGCAGGATACCCAACCTTTAAGGGCCAGGTTTTAAATGGAGAACAATTGTGGGAATTAATAGAAGGTCTTGAAGCCAATGGTCTATTATATTATACTCATCTGCTGACAGGTACTTTGAATGAGTAAATATCCTGTTCCATAATGTTTTTCTTGACATACATTCATGCTTATGCTTGAAGGCTCTGATACCAGAACTTACAATGTCAACAAACTTTCATATTTAGCAGTTAAAAAAATGTCTTCTGCTCCTCCATCTACAGCTTCCGGTACTTATAAAATGAAATTACAAAAAGAGTTTTAGTTACCTTGCATAGACTAGTTACCTGCTATGTCTTGTGTCAATCCAATTATCCGTCTTGTATTTTGGGCTGCATTTATTTGCCATTATAGCAATTCAGACTGCTTTTCAATTTGATCCTTCTTCTTTCTATTAACAGAAATTTTCTTTTCTTTTTCTCATTGTTTTCCCTCTTTGTTTGTATGGAATACATTGTTGGGCTCAGATGCTTATATTGACTAACACTTGTAGGCTATATTGGTTCGGTCTCCTTCTTGAACACAGTACTGAAAGTCGTTGATAAGCTTCGGTCTGTCAACCCCAAACTTAAATTTGGTGAGTATTTCCCCAGGAGCAAATTTTTCTGTTGCATTTAGGAAGATAAATTCTTTCCAAATTGCTGCATTTACCGTTTTCCTCATGTAGTCAAGTGTCTCCTTATTTCATTGCCACTATCTTACGGCTTAGGAGAAGGTGAATTTCAATGTTATAATTGCTGGTGAGGTGTAATGCTATTTTAGATAGATACTAACTAGGCTGTTGTACCAAATTACTTCTCTTTCTAGATGTATGTAGTTGTACAGATATCTTTTATGTTTGTCCCTCCCAATTCTCTGTATAATTAAGTTTTCTTCGTCAGTTTGTGATCCTGTGATGGGTGATGAAGGTAAGCTATATGTTCCTCCAGAGCTGGTGATGGTATACCGTGAGAAGGTAATTCTTTTTAATTTTATTAAAACAACATCAATGTGAATAAGTCGTAACTACCAGTTAGAAGGATCCATAAACATTGTTTTGATCGACCAGGGTTAGAAATGGATGAGGAACCAAACATTTTACTGCTCAGTCACTCAGTATGCTCCTAGCTGCTTTGTTGTGATAACTTCAGCATGTTAAGGGACTGAGCCTGTCTTATTATTAATATTTTCGTTTGCACTGATTTGTGTTTATGTATCTCGTGACAGTATATTGTCCATAACATTATATGACTATCTTACTTGCAAAGGCAATGTGTTTTCTTTATTTAAAGTCTTATAATGGACAATAGACCCTTGTGGTCCAACCCTTCTCCGAACCCCGCGCATAGCGGGAGCTTAGTGCACCAGGCTGCCTTTTTAACAAAAATGTTTTATAGCACTATTTTGAGTTTGTGGATCTTTTGACATTTATATTTTGTATCATTATGGAATTTTCTTACTTGCATTGGGTTGGTGAACGTTGATTATAAAACTTGTTATGGATGTGAAAAATCCTCCTTTTCTTCTTTTTAATTTTTTGACTAGACATGCCAACTCAGATCCAATTATATACATGCATTAAGGATCGGAACGTGAGAGTGGCTCCAAATAATGAATTGGTGACTGAATAATGTCTGCATTGGAGCATTTAGTGATGTTGTTTAATTTGTTGTGTTTCTTTAACTAGGTTGTCCCTGTTGCTTCAGTGCTGACGCCTAACCAGTTTGAAGCAGAGCAGTTGACCGGGTTCAGGTAACATTTCTAGGGGACGTTACTTATCCCTAGAGGAAAATAGCATTTTCAGGGTATTTCAGCTGAATGAAGATATGTAGTTGATGGTAGACTTGATTCTCAAGTGGTATGACATTTGTTTGGGTGGGGTGGGGGTGTGGGAGTATGTCAAAAAGTGTTGATTATAGAGTTATAGGTCTGTAAAATGTGAAAGGTTCCTCTTTTATTTGAAATAGCTATCTTTTCTAGGTTTGCTGGTTAATCTACTTACTCACTAGACCGTTCATGCGATGCCTCAGGTATTTAAAGGTTTTGGAAGCTTTAACTTGAAGCTTGCTTAAATAATGTATCTTTTCTTGTGAATGCGCATGTTATATGGAAGCACAGTTGATTTTGTCTTTCTTCTTAATCTTATCATATAGTTCGAAATTTTTGACGACTAATATCAGTATTATCCTGACTCTTTCTAGTTTCAATTGACTATTGTTAGTTCTATAATGTTATTGGAAGTTGTTAAAGAAGAGTGAAACTTCATTTTGCGAAATAGAGAAGAATGACTTAGGAAGTGTTTGAATTAACTTATTTTTAGGTGCTTTTGGCTTTTAAACACTTTTTTAGTTTTAGAGGTGTTTGGAAAAGTAAAAAAGTGCTTTTAAGCACTCATCTTTAGGCCAAAAAAGTTATAAAATAAACCAAAAGTATGGTATCCCCTAATTATGGCTTTTAGCTTTCGACTTATAAGTTACTTTTTATAAGCTTATCCAAATGGGCACTTAATCTAGTGCTTTTCATTTATTTTCTTGTAATACTTCTACCTTCTTAGGAAGTTTTTTGTTTTTTGTTTTGTTGTTGACAGTATCACTTCTGAAAAAGATGGGCAAGAAGCTTGCAACATTCTGCATGCTGCTGGGCCATCAAAGGTATCCTGACGTACTTAGAGATCTAAATACTCTTAGAAAGCTTTCTAATGCATTCATATTTATAGCAAGAACATTTCGCAGGAAAGTTTTCCTGTTGCTTATCTAACTTTTGCAATTACTTTTTCTCCTTAGCCCTTCTCCTTAACCCTAGTGCACTTTTTTCCCCAGTGGTGGTATTCGGATAACTTGTGCACCTCTACTATTCCACCAGGTACCTGCTACCTCCCACCAACACAAGTACCAGGTGGTTTTGAAAGATGGGGAGAATCACCCAGTGTTATTTTACTCTCCACTAAGATTTGAACCCTAGTTTCTCATGTTTTTTTACCCATTTCATTAATCACTATGACGCACCCTGAGGTGCTCCTTAACCTCAAGGCACATTGCCAGTGAGAATCATCTAACCAAGTAAATCATGTTTTGCCTTGGATTATTGATTTTGGAGCACTTCATGGGAGTCTTCTTGTAGGGAACCTTGTGTAGTAAAAGATGAACATATATCTGATGTTGACTTCCTGTAAGAATTTGCTCCTAAACTCAGAACTCTGTCAATGCTGAATATATGGTCTAGAATCGCTGAACTTATGGTCCCACGAAAATAACTTCAATTGGAATCAAGATTCAGTCCTTATATGTCTTGGCTGATAATTTTGAAGTGGTTTTTGGGTCAACCGCTCTATGCTCCTCAGCAACTGACAAATGAAAATTGAAACATTTTTTGTTTCTGAAGCATGTTAGCTTTTGATCATTTAAATAACTTTCCCTCTCCCTGTCTTTTTGTCTCTTTCTGAAGCTTTCCATGCGTGTGTGAAAAGGCCTCCTACACAATTCCATCATCACTTTTTGAGTACCCACTATGTCTTTTCTTCAATTTTGAATTTGGATTACCTTGGAACTTGTGTAGGATGGGTTCACTTTTTGTTATGCTTAATCTCAATTGTTCCTTCCCAAGGCAGAAGGGGTAGTTGGCATTACCTGAAAGAGGTTGATGAGCCTTAAGGGCTGTTACTTAGGCGGCTTGTGGCTCTAATCACTTTTTCCTGGAGCTCATGCTCAATTGTCACTCATTTAAACGTGACTATTCTCTTATCTAGTCTGGTGCTCATAGTCTCTAACTCGAACATGAAAAATTACGAAGTTCTAGAAAAAAGCATTTTGAAGTCAGATAAAAGTAGCGATTGGTTTTTAAAAGAGAAGAAAAGGAACAATCAGCAGCTCTGAGTGTTGGATAAAGCTAGTTTTATGATGGAGTGCTACAATTATACATTTTGTTATCTTTTATGTGGATACTCTAGTCACAGAAGTTCAGCTTAGTTCAAGTGAATCTAAATATATATTTTTCTAAAGACAAGTGAATCTAAATAGAGCGCAATATATATTCTGTTTGTGGAATGAAATGGGCCTAAATAGAGCGCAATAGATATAGATGATGCGTATAGCCTCCTTCAACTCTTTAGGGACTGAGGAGGAGTTGACTGATTCATTGTAGTTCTATGTATTTTGTATATCTGATCTTTAGTTAACTGTTGATGACATTATCAAAGGGTAAATCAATCATAGTACTATGCTAGTGCTGTTGCCAAGGTGACTGTCCTCTGTTAGTTTCATGTTTAAACATAGGAAAATGCATAAGTACCCCCAACTTATGCCTGAAATCTCAGAGACAAACTTATACTATACTAAGGTCCTATTACCCCCCGAACTTATTTTATAAATAATTTTCTACCCCTTTTCGGCCTACGTGGCACTATCTTCTGGACCCAGCGCGTGTTGACAATTTTTTCAAGCTATCTGGTTGATAGTGCCACGTAGGCCGAAA